>LR812541.1:56218187-56233187 GCA_903798195.1 Danio kyathit
AGTGGTGTCCCAATTCTCCTCATCTTGAAGGTGTAGGGCTAAGGGGAAGGGGTAGATAGCCCTCGAAAGAGAGATTTTTCAGGACCACACTCGAAACCAAGGGGTAAAAAGATTTCCCAGAATACACCAGCCACAGCGGCAGGATCACTGCAGCTGAAGTCAGGAGATCCACAAATGAGTATTTTTTGTCATCATTATGACTTTTTACAACAAACAGCACATGTTTAATACACAGGGTGGCCATTTATATGGATACTCCTTAATAAAATGGGAATGGTTTCCTGAATACAGTTTCCTGAAAAGTGGACTGGTCGTCGTGGGCCAGTTGAATGGCCCCCCAGGTCTCCCGATCTGACCCCATTAGACTTTTATCTTTTGGGTCATCTGAAGGCAGTCGTGAATGTAATTTATTCAGGTGTATCCATATAAGTGGCCCACCCTGTATTCATAACCGCGTCACGCTTTAATAAAAACAGTAAAATAAAAGCTAAATTTGTCGATCTATAAGCCCTCATCATAACTCCTGTACAGCAGCTCCACAACACTCTGACACTCGATGACTCTCCAACACCCTGTGAGAACAGTCTAGTGTCTGAGAATGAGCTACAGTGTCTGCTGTAGTGTTCATGCTGTGTTTGGTGTGTTTACATGATGAATATGGCCACGGTGTAAATGCTCAGTACAGTTATGATCTTATTGCCACATCATATGGTCATGATAACATGATATACGCCTTCAGTGATCTCCTGAAGATAAACACCAAACAATAACACAACTGGAATAACTCCAGCAGTCGCCATCATGTCTGATCTCATATGAAGCAGGAGATCATGATGACGTCTGATGACGTGTGCAGGTGCTGTAGTGCTCTCCCAATGCTTAGGGGTCCATTTTGAAGCCCTTCCCCTTCACACTCGGTTGTAAGGGCCAAGGGGAAGGGGAAGGTGTATAAAAATAGAATTGGGATTGGGCCTATATTTCAGCGTCTGATCTGATGGCAGACACTGAATCAGGAGAGTGTTTTTCAGAAGTATAACAGAAGTATAACGGCTTCAACACACGACTTTATTTCAGAATTAAAGTTTTACATCACAAAAGAAACAGTGCTGACAGCCAGTAGAGAAACGCTGCTCTGGCTGATCACCATTCATAACGGAAGTTAAGCAGCCTACTGGGAGGCGCTGGTCATTCTGGCGCCCTCCATGCAGCAACCAAGAAAAAGGTCTATTGAGAAGACAATGAAAGAAATCAACACACTCTCATTTAGACAGATATGCTGAAGCGCTGTGTACATCATCATCATCATCATTATCATCATCCTCATCCTCATCATCATCAAACATTAGAGATGAACATGACTTCATCTACACATCTCAGCTGCTTTTAAAGCTGTTCGTGTAATAAAGTTAATAATAATAATACAGCATTTCACTGAGCACAATATTAACAGCAGGCTTCAGGACTGAACATTTACATGAATGTAGAGAACATTTCATTCAGTTAATCAGATAAGAAGACTAAGAAAACACACATTATTGTCATATCGAGGCTCTGTTCAGTTAACAAACCATTCATCATTCTCCTTTAGCTTAGTCTCTTTATTCATCAGGGGTCACCACAGCGGAATGAACCGCCAACTATTCCAGCATATGTTTTACACAGCGAATGCCCTTCCAGCTGTAACCCAGTACTGGGAAACACCCATACACACTCATTCACACACACACACTCATGCACTACAGCCAGTTTACTTCATCAATTCCCCTATAGCGCATGTGTTTGGACTGTGGGGGAAACCGGAGCACCCGGAGAAAACCCACACCAACACGGGGAGAACATGCAAACTCCACACAGAAACACCAACTGACCCAGCCGAGACTCGAACCAGAGACCTGAGTGCTGTGAGGCCACAGTGCGACACCACTGAGCCTTAACAAAAAATCTTTATCACTGTTGTCAATTACAAAAAGGGAAAAGTGTGTGTGTGTGTGTGTGTGTGTGTGTGTGTGTGTGTGTGTGTGTGTGTGTGTTTGAGTTATGACTGCAGCACATGGCCTGTGCATGACATCAGCGGTTCATCAGCATCCATAAACAGAACACACATGTTCCCTCTGGCATGTGTGTGTATATCCGTGTGTGTGCGTGTGTGATGTAATTTGTTTCCGTAGTGACCTCTGCACACTGCCCTGGATCAATGACATCACCTGGTACACACACACACACACACACACACACACTGGCCTCTTAAAGATGATGTGTGTGTGATATTCTGGATGTGTGCGTGTATATATATGTATATATGCATTTGTATTTGTAAGTGTGTGTGTATTTATTTGAGTGTGTGTTTATGTATGCATTTGTATTTGTGTAAATGTGTGTGTGAAAGAGAAAGAGAGTGTGTGCTTGTGTGTATATGTTTGTCTGTGTATGTATTTGTAATTCTGTGTATATCGGTGTGTATATTGGTGTGTGTGTGTGTGCAGTGTTGGGGAGGTTACTTTGGAAATGTAATAGATTACAAATGCCCCTATATAAAATATAATCAGTAGTGTACCTTTTCAATGACTTTATTAAAGTAAAGTAACTAATTACATCTGATTACTTTTTGATTACTTTTAAGTTTCTAATGATATTTTCAACTAAATCATTTCCCAGCATTTACACTGAGCAGGAGTGAACCTCATTCAGGATGAACTCGCAAGATTTAAACATTCAAAAGTTTTTGTACACTCTTATACACTTGCAAATGGGGTTTTGCATTTGTGAAACGTATTTCATGAATATGTATTTTTATTTTGAGCACGTGAATTATTATTTTTGTGGATATAAATAAATATTTTACGCACGTGAATTTAGTTTTATGCACGTGAATTTGGCTACGCATGTGTACATCGTGTCTTTTGCGTGAATTTCTTTTGAGACTTTTCTGACTCCATATTTTCCTGAGTGCTTTATAGTTTGCAGTATTTCTCTAATTGTGAATTCCTATTGTGTGTAGATAATGCCTTCACTTGTAGAGACCGTCAAGACAGATTCATTTGTTGATCATTTATTTTAATTAACTGATATTATGAAGATACTGCTCACCAGTGCAGCCCGTCTCTCTCCTGCTCTCACTAATGCAGACGTGTGAATAAATGTGTAAAAACACACACACATTACCTGTTACTTTAACGTGATCAGGTGATTTTTCATTGTTTTTTCCTTCATCTGAACACATTTATCTCCATCATAACTGCAGTATTTACACTCCTCCATAACATGTACAGCAGATGTGACAGTACGGGCTGCTGTTCGCTGTACTTCGGGACATAAAACAATATTGAACATTGTTCTCTATCTATGATAAGACTTGCAGGCATATAGACTCGTCCCTCACGCCTCATTTCTGTCGGCTGTCACTAAGGTAAGCGGGCTGTGTGCACGCGAGCGATACACTCCTTTAGTCTGATGATAACACTGTCGGCACATCTATAAATACAGTTTTAAAACTTTTACAACAACAGTGAAGCAAAACTAAATGTATTTCCCACGTAATAAACGATCCAGAAGGCCCGTAGGTCTATACAGATGTGTTTTTGTCTATTTATGTGTTTATAATATATAGTGTGGATTATAATATGATAAACAGAGAGGTTAACTCTTTGTCATGGACCATATTTCTAACAATAAGCTTGATTAGTTGTCTGGTGCTGACGTCCTACTGAAGGCTGTAGTCCGCTTATAGCCTAATGTTAGCTCTTCAGCTCTTCTGTTTACATTCAAGATCCAAAAGTGCTCAGAGTTGTATTTTGGTGTGAGGATTATCCGGCTGGACAACACCTGTAAGTGTAATGAACAGTGTTTGAACACAGAGCTTATTATTCACAATCTTTGAAAAGCCTATGGGAAAATCCTGTGGGGAATTTACTGAGGGAGCCAGGTTTATGCTAGCAGCCGATTAGCCTACAAGCTGACGCCATGGTTCCTCCACTCTATAGAACAACAGCACAGATAACTAACACTAGACAGAATGAATTACAATATTGAGTTAAATAGGACATAGTTTTTATATTTATCCACCACGGTTGAAAAGCAACATTTATCTCAATGAAAAGAAAAACTATTTCCAGAATGTTGAAAAGTTTAATATAATATCTGTTTAACTTCAATGTAAGATGAACAAAATAACTTAAATTACTATTTTTTTTTTGTTTTACTTAAATTAGGGTGATGCAAAAATGAGTATACCCCACAACAAAACTGCTTTATCTAGTTTGTATGGCCTCCGTGATTGTTAATAACAGCACTAAGAGCTCTAGGTATGGGATGAAGAAGCTGGCTTCATTTTGCAGCATCTATCGTTTCCATTCTTCAAACATGAGCCTCTTTTAGAGATGCTCAGAGATGCTCAGCTTGACGTCTCTTCAGAATTCCCCATCTGTGTTTAATTGGATTCAGATCAGGAGACAAATTTATAATAATATTATATATTAACATACAGTTGAAGTCAGAATTATTAATTTTATTTTCTTTTTTAAATATTTCCCAAATGATGTTTAACAGAGCAAGGAATTGTTCACAGTATGTCTGCAATATTTTTTCTTCTGGAGAAAGTCTTATTTGTTTTATTTCGGCTAGAATAAAAGCAGTTTTTAATTTTTTAAACACCATTTTAAGGTCAATATTATTAGCCCCTTTAAGCTGTATATTTTCTCGATAGTCTACAGAACAAACCATCATTATACAATAACTTGCCTAATTCCCCTAACCTGCCTAGTTACCCTAATTACCCTAGTGAAGCCTTTAAATGTCACTTTAAGCTGTATAGAAGTGTCTTGAAGAATATCTAGTCTAATATTATTTACTGTCATCATGACAAAGAGAAAATAAATCAGTTATTAGAGATGAGTTATTAAAACTATTATGATTAGAAATGTGCTGGAGAAATCTGCTCTCTGTTAAACAGAAAACGGGGAAAAAAATAAACAGGGGGGCGAATAATTCTGAGTGTGTGTGTGTGTGTGTGTGTGTGTGTGTGTATATATGATGAATTTATGTGTCAGAACTCAATCACTTTGGACAAAGTGGCTTTTTACATAAAAGCTTTATAAGTCTTTCTTTAAAGGGCCACGAAACCCCCCCCCGTCTCAGCAGGGTGTTTTCACACCTCTAGTTTAAAAAAGTCAGGAAAGTGGGCGTGTCCAGCTCTGGGAGTGTCGGGGGAGGGAAAGAGGGAAGGACTTGCTAAGAAGGGCGTTTCCATTTGGGCACGTGCTGATTTCACAGGCAAAACAAACACACAGACGCAGTATGTTAGATACCGCACGGCGAATAGGAGAAAAACATCCTCCGCATTTCTCTGTAACTCATGTACTCGGTAGGTAGCGTCAGAAAGCCGTGTGTGTATAGACTATCCTGTCACAAAATGCGGTGAAAATCCTGCACGACGGGAATAGTTTGTGTTCACATGTTTACACTCGGAGAGCAGCATTTAAACAAAGGGCACTGCACTGCAAACACTTACCAAATCTGTAGACAGACAATCACACTGGAGCTGTGTCTTTATTAAAAGGAGACGAGCGGCAAATCCGGATTTCACCATTTCCAGATGTGAAAAGCTCTCGGGTAAAAATGTTCCTTACAAGCGCATTTCTGTGGCGTGCACTGTAATCCACACGTGAGTCCAGCAGCTCTCTCATAGAGGGAAAATGAAAACAAAACCTTCGTTGCAACACACTAATAACACCTACGATTTTGTCTTGAAATTCTTGTACTTTCACTTGTTTTGGCAACACAGCGTGGCGTCTCTCTGCCGTCTGAACACTGTAAACAGGTAAACAGTCTCCAAGCTATCATGCATATTAATGAAGTTTCACGTCATACACAATAGAGCGCGCTGATTAGTTTGAAGCACGTCTTTCTCATGAATTAATGCCGCTCACTCAGATACGTCACAATGTTCTCGAAAAGACAGACAGCCACTCTCCAGCTGGATTTACACCTAAGTATCTCATGGCCGTGACGCAGCTTCAGAAATTCGTTTCAAACCGGAAGAACGAATTTGCTCAAAATAACGCAAAAACAACCAATTTTCACTCTTTAGTGCAATATATGAGTCCTAATAGTGTTTATAGCAGCGTGGGACACAGATATGACTGTCAACAGCTCAACACATGTGTTCTGGGGTTTCGTGACCCTTTAACAGACAACACTGGAAAAAAATGCTATATACTATATTATAACATTTAATTTTGGTAATTTTGCGTTCTAAGAAAAAGGTCTACACTGTCCTGCGATTGTCTATTTTCACATTATTATTAATAACAAAATAATAAAAAATAACCCACACAACTAACAATACACACACACACACACACACACATGCACAAAAATAATAACAAAAAAACTCACAAACACACACACACACACACACACACACACACACACACACACACACACACACACACACACACACACACACACACACACACACACACACACACAGGATTTAGTGTTTTATGGGGACTCTCCATAGGTGTCAGGTATTTTATACAGTAAATCCTGCAAATGATGTCCTCCTCCACCAGCCTGTATGTCCTCATAAACTAGCACAACTAACATCAACTGTCCCTGTAAACCACCAAAACCAGCATGAACACACACACACACACACACACACACACACACACACACACAAAATAACAGCAAACACACACTATCTTTCTCTTTTATACACACACACAGACTCTCTCTCACACACATACACACAGATTCTATCTCTTTCTCTCTCTCTCAGACACACACACATACACACACATTCTCTCATACACGCAGACTTTCTCTCACGTGAGAGAAGTGTGTGTGTGTGTGTGTATTTCTGTGTCTGTGTGTATTTCTGTGTGTGTGTGTTCAGAACCACAAGCTCAGCAACATTAGAAACAGAATTACTGCATCAGTTTGCTTTGGCTGCAGTGTGGGTGTGTGTGTGTGAGTGTGTGTGTGTGTGTGTGTGTGTTTATTACAGAAACAGCTCACAGTAACAGCAGCACATGGTTCTACACCTGATCGACGTCATTCTGTGCCGCACAAAATACCAGAACACACAAACACACACACTGTCATGCGCTCGTCTGAGCTCCAGAGATCAGTGTACGTCGGACACAGAGCCGGAGCAAGCCGAACTGCCGCTCTAGGCAAAGGACTATCACGCCGCCCTCAACCCGAAGGTGAAAACGAACCTGACCGGTTCAGAAAGTGAGGCCCAGGGGGGTGTTGTGTTAATGTCGCGGATGAAAGTGAGCACATTGGGTTGGGCGGCGGGGCGCGTTTGCCGCCCTCACTATTAATGCCGCCCTAGGCGTCCGCCTAGGTCGCCTCTATGGACACGCCGGCGCTGGTCGGACAGTTTATCAAAGATGTAGCGCTGGATGGTGTCTCTCTATAGTTGTTAAAGGTGATGTTTAATTAATCTCGTCTCTCTCTAACGACTCTTCAGTCTTTTTGATTCTCTCAGGTAACGTGTCCCAGCGTCAGTACACTGCTTCAGTCTTTCGCTTCACGCTTGTACACAGTCATGTTAGTGTAAACCTCAGATGCTGTTGGTTGTGCAGCTTTTTTACCAACCAAATTTGTGGACGCCATTATACTGACACAGATCACTCCGCCTACTCATGCCAGAGTCCTGCGGAAAACAGTGACTGACAGGTGGTGATTTGGGTGTAATTTTATTTATCTATGATTTGGTTATGGGTAAAACACAGAGCATGCGGGTCAGCTAGTGTTGTTGAAACGGTAGGCTACAGATAATGAATTCAGTATGAATTGATTAATTATTCATAAATAATTCACTCACCTCCACGTACCATGCTAAATTGGTCAACATCGCCCAACCCTAGTTTTTGACATTTTGGCGGGTTTTGGATAGTTTTTGGGCTGGAATCAGTCAGCTACATCTGGCAACACTGGAAGGGGTAGTGGTGTCCCAATTCTCCTCATCTTGAAGGTGTAGGGCTAAGGGGAAGGGGTAGATAGCCCTCGAAAGAGAGATTTTTCAGGATCACACTCGAAACCAAGGGGTAAGAAGATTTCCCAGAATACACCAGCCACAGCGGCAGTATAGCTACACCCGTCACACACACACACACACACACGTTTGTTTTTGTGAAAAGTGGGTACATTACATAGGCTTCTATTCATTTTATACTGTTCAAAGCGTATATTATATTGCCCTCACCCCACCCTACCCCTAAACCCAACCATCACAGGGGACAGATTTGTGTCCTGATATGTCACTAAAACACGTACACACACACACACACACACACACACACACACACAGCCAACAAACACAAACAACAAGCATGTGCACACAAACACATGCACACAAAAACAAAACCACACACAGCCACATGCAAAACAAATACATGCATGCACACACACACACATATGCTCACACTTACACAAAAACACATGCTCACACACACAGACACACACACATGCACACACACTCAGAGCTGAGAGGCAGAGTGTATTTGGGATGTAAATCAGGGAAAACACGTGTCGTGGGTTTGGATGTAGTGAAGTGTGTGTGTGTGTGTGTGTGTGTGTGTGTGTGTGTGTGTGTGTGTGTGTGTGTGTGTGTGTGTGTGTGTGTGTGTGTGTGTGTGTGTGTGTGTGTGTGTCCACCAGCAGAGCGGAAAAATAACATTCACAGCACAGAGGGAGAAAGAAACACACACACACACACACACACACACACACGTGTTGTGTCAATCAAACACACTTTCCCTCCACTAAAGAGTAACTGAGCCCTGCAAAAACGTGTGTGTGTGTGTGTCTGTGTTGCATGTGTGTGTGTAATTATGTAATAAATGGCCTGAAACAGCCTCTTTTACTATAAATATTTAAATGTTTTCAAGTAAATAACCAAACAAACGTGTTTTAAGCTCTTTCCAAACGATGTGTGTGTGTGAGTCCAACAGTTCTGCACTCTCGATAACAGCAGACGCTTCTCCAGCCACGCTCCCCACAGCCTGAACTGAGGAATTCCTCATGTGTCAGTGTGAGACTGGAGGGACATGGCCCTGCTGACACACACACACACACACACACACACACACACACACACACACACACACACACACACACACACACACACACACACACACACACACACACACACACACACACACACAGTACACTAGTCTTCACCTCACATCCAGAACAACACAACTCATTTCCTGACGATTAAGCTTCGATGCAAACCAACAATTAACATGTGAGGCCATTGAGGGCTCATTAGCATATTTTAATTATGCTAATTTGACCAACAATCCCATCATTAGACTGAGAGACAATGCAAAGCAGTGAGGCATGTCAAAATACAGTCAATCATGCAAAACACCACAGTAACCATCTAGCAACATCCCATAATGCCCTAGACACCACATATAGCAACACCCTAAAACAATTCCAAACACCCGAAACCTTTTAGGAAAACTTAAAAAAAACCTAGCAACACCTCAAAAACCATGAAAGCAGCTAGAAAGAAACCAACTAACAACCATGTCAAAACCACTTAGAACAACCTAGAAACCTTAAAACAGGAGGAAAACCATAGAAACAGCCTAGCAACAGCCTTGAATCCAGCCTTAATCACTAAGAAACCTCGCAACACCTTTAAAACCGCTCCATACATCCTAGCAATAGCCAATGCCCAACACACTTAGCGACCCTAAGCCTAACACTCTAGAAATGCCCCAGGCCAACCTAAAAACATCTCAGCAGAGCCTTAGCAACCACTCAGCTACACCCTAGAAACACACCACTGAACGATCAAAATACCAAAGTAACCTTTTAGCAACATCCTAGCAACACTGTTATACTTTACATCCTAGTAATACCATAGGAACAACTCAGAACACCTCATAGCTTAGCAACACCCTAGCAACCCCCCAAAACACCAGGAAACCACCTAGCAACACCCTGGAAATCACCCAAAACACAATGACCCCACTTAGCAACACTCTAGCAACTGCCTGGAACCCTTACAAACCACGTAGCAACACCCTGGCAACCACCAAAAAACACAATGAAACCACTTAGCAACAGCCTATTATCTGCCTAGAACTCTTACAAACCATTTAGCAACACCCTGGCATCCACCCAAAATACAATGAAACAACTTAGCAACACCATAGAAACTGTCTAGAACTCTTACAAACCACCTAAAAACACCCTGGCAACCACCTAAAACACAATGAAACCACTTAGCAAAACCCTAGAAACTGACAAGAACCCATACCAACCACTTAGCAACACCCTGGCAACCACCCAAAATACAATGAAACCACTAAGTAACACGCTAGCAACTGCCTTGAACCCTTACAAACCACATACCAACACCCTGTCAACCACCCAAAACATAATAAAACCACTTAGCAACACCATAGTAACTGCCTAGAACTCTTAACACCTTAGCAACTACCCAAAATACAATTAAACCACCTAGCAACACCCTGCAAATCACCCAAAACACAATGACACCACTTGGCAACACCCTAGAACCCTTTCAAACCACTTAGTATCACTATGGCAACAACCCAAAATACAATGAAACCACTTAGCAACAGCCTATCAATTGCCTAGAACTCATATAAACCACATACCAACACCCTGTCAACCACTTAAAACACAATCAAACCACGTAGCAACACCCCATCAACTGCCTAGAACTCATACAAACCACTTAGCAACACCCTGGCAACCACCCAAAACACAATGAAACCGCTTAGCAACACCCTAGCAACCACCCAAAATGCAATGAAACAACTTAGCAACACCCTAGAAACTGACTAGAACTCTTACAAACCACCTAAAAACACCCTGGCAACCACCTAAAACACAATGAAAACACTTAGCAACACCATAGAAACTGACCAGAACTCATACCAACCACTTAGCAACACCCTGGCAATCACCCAAAACACAATGAAACCACTAAGTAACACGCTAGCAACTGCATTGAACCCTTACAAACCACTTAGCAACACTCTGGCAACCACCCAAAACACAATTAAACCACTTAGCAGCACTCTGGCAACAACCCAAAATACAATGAAACCACTTAGCAACAGCCTATCAACTGCCTAGAACTCATACAAACCACTTAGCAACACCCTGGCAACCACCCAAAACACAATGACACAACTTAGCAACACCCTAGAACCCTTTCAAACCACTTAGTATCACTATGGCAACAACCCAAAATACAATGAAACCACTTAGCAACAGCCTATTAACTGTCTAGAACTCATACAAACCACATACCAACACCCTGGCAACCACCCAAAACACAATCAAATCACTTAGCAACACCCTATCAACTGCCTAGAACTCATACAAACCACATTCCCAAAACACAATTAAACCAATTAGCAACACCCTGGCAACCACCCAAACACAATGAAACCACTTAGCAACACCATAGAAACTGCCCAAACCCCAAAACCAACCACTTAGCAACACCATATTATCTGCCTAGAACTCTTAAAAACCACTAAGCAACACCCTGGCAACCCTCAAAAATACAATAGAAAACCGCTTAGCCACACCCTAGAAACTGCCTAGAACTCTTACAAACCACTTAGCAACACCCTGGCAACCACCCAAAATACAATGAAACCACTTAGCAACACCCTAGCAACCAGCTGGAACACTTTAGCCAGTACAGAATGACTTGACAAAGACTCGCTGATAGCTTCATATAATGAAACCTGACTCTGTGCTGAATTATTACACTGATGTGGAGCACAGTCGTGTGATGTGTGTGTGTATCTTCATGAATCTCCAGCATCAGCAGAATATACGTGTGTTTTACCATCAATATGAAGAGAGGAAGCAGAGCGAAACACGACCCCGTGACCTCTGAGAACAGCTGAGGAAACACAACAACTTCCTGTGTGTTTTAACACTCACACAGCACATTCACACACTGCAGACCACGAGGACCAGCAGCAGCAGAGACATGTGTGTGTGTGTGTGTGTGCTGTAGTCTGTCAGTGTAAAACACTCCTCTGTCAAGACAATGTGCATCTGTGTGTGTGTGTGTGTGTGTGTGTGTGTGTGTGTGTGTGTGTGTGTGTGTGTGTGTGTGTGGTGTGTGTGTGTGTGTGTGTGTGTGTGTGTGTGTGTGTGTGTGTGTGTGTTTGTCCAGGTGATCACTGGAGAAAGGTCAGAAGTCAGAGGCCAAGTGTGTTTTCATGCGTGTGTGACCATCCTGTCCAACATCACATCTCGTAACCAACACACACACACACACACACACACACACACACACACACACACACACACACACACACACACACACACACACACACACACACACACACACACACACACCTGGACCACATACACAAATGATCAACACAAGTATGAACTTTATCCAACAACAAGTGACCAAAGTTTTCTCCAAAGAGTACTCGTGTACACTATAAATGAAGTATTATTCTGTGATTCTGTGTTTAGGGTTCATAAAACAACTCAGCAGAACAGAGGAGTCATTTTATTCCCGCTATGATGCAGAAGTCATTTCCACCGCAGAGTAGATGATGATGATGATGTTAAATGGAGACAGCTGTGACGTACATTACAGCAGAGAAAAATAAACAAATACACCTAAACATTTTCCTTTACTGGACACAGAGCGGGTTTAGCCTGGATCAGGAATGTGGCAGGAATAACCAGAACGTGAGGAATGTTTTCACACAGATGTGGAAGCAGAGCAGATGGAGAGAGGGTCACTTCCGGACGAGCTCCAGGATGAGCTCCAGACAGACTGAAGGACAGGCAGACAGACAGCAACACCTTAGCACCTTTAGTAACACCAGAGTAACTAACCAGAACACTCCAGTAACACCTTATCAACTAACCAGAACTCTATAGTAACACCATTGCAACCAACCAGGACACCCTAGTAACAACTTAGCAACCAACCAGAGCCCTTGGGTAACACCAGAGTAACTAACCAGAACACTCTAGTAACACCTTAGCAACCAAGCAGAACACCATAGTAACACCATAGCAACCAAGCAGAACACCATATTAAAACCTTAGGAACCAACCAGAACACTATAGTAACACCATAGCAACCAACCAGGACACCCTAGTAACACCTTATCAAAAAGATAACACCCTAGTAACACCTTGGCAATCAACCAGAACAGCCCAGTATCACTTTAGTAACACCTTAGCAAAGAACCAGAACACCAGTAATACCATAGCAACAAACCAGAACACAACAGTAACACTTTAGCAACAAACCAAAACACTTTAGTTACACCCTAGCAACCAACCAGAACACCATAGTAACACCATAGCAATTACCTATAACAACACATTAGCAACCAACTAGAACCCCCTAATAACAACATAACAACTGGCTATAACACCCTAGTAACGTCTTAGCAACCGACCAGAACACCCAAAATACAACATAGCAACTAACTATAACAACACATTAGCAACCAACAAGAAAACCCTTTGAACAGGAAAACAACTGACTATAACACCCCAGTAAAACCTTGGCAACCAACCAGAACACCCCAAAACATCTTAGCAACTAACCAGAACACCCAATTAACAACATAGCAACTAACCATAACACCCTAGTAACACCTTGGTAACCCACTAGAAAATCCTAGCAACACCTTAGCAACTAACTATAACACATTGGCAACCAACTAGCAAACCCTATTAACAACTGACTATAACATCCTAGTAACACCTTAGCAACCAACCTGAACACCCCAAAAACACCTTAGCAACCATCCAGAACATCAGAGTAATACCTTAGCAACTAGCCATAACACCCTAACAACACCTTAGCAACCAACCAGAACACCCTAGTAACACCTTAGCAACTAACTATAACAACACATTAGCAACCAACTAGAACCCCCTATTAACAACATAACAACTAACTACAAGACCCCAGTAACACCTTAGCAACCAACCAGAACACCTAAAAAACACCTTAGCAACTAACTATAACAACACATTAGCAACCAACTAGAAAACCCTATTAACACAACTGACTATAACACCCTAGTAACACCTTAGCAACCAACCAGAACACCTAAAAAACACCTTAGCAACTAACTATAACAACACATTAGCAACCAACTAGAAAACCCTATTAACACAACAACTGACTATAACACCCTAGTAACACCTTAGCAACCAACCAGAACACCCAAAAACACCTTAGCAACTAACTATAACAACACATTAGCAACCAACTAGAAAACCCTATTAACACAACAACTGACTATAACACCCTAGTAACACCTTAGCAACCAACCAGAACACCTAAAAAACACCTTAGCAACTAACTATAACAACACATTAGCAACCAACTAGAAAACCCTATTAACACAACAACTGACTATAACACCCTAGTAACACCTTAGCAACCAACCAGAACACCCAAAAACACCTTAGCAACTAACTATAACACCCCAAAACCCCTTAGCAACTTACCAGAACACCCAATTAACAACATAGCAACTAACCATAACACCCTAGTAACACCTTAGCAACCCACTAGAACACCCTAGTAACACGTTAGCAACTAACTATAACACATTGGCAACCAACTAGAAAACCCAATTAACAACATAACAACTGACTATAACATCCTAGTAACACCTTAGCAACCAACCAGAACACCCCAAAACACCTTAGCAACTAGCCATAACACCCTAGTAACACCTTAGCAACTAACTATAACAACACATTAGCAACTAACTAGAGCCCCCTATTAACAACATAACAACTAACTACAACACCCCAGTAACACCTTGGCAACCAACCAGAACACCCAAAAAATACCTTAGCAACTAACTATAACAACACATTAGCAACCAACTAGAAAACCCTATTAACAGCATAACAACTGGCTATAACACCCTAGTAACACCTTAGCAACTAACCAGAACACCCAAAAAACACATTAGCAAC
>LR812541.1:56240687-56296004 GCA_903798195.1 Danio kyathit
AGTAGACAGGATGGTCATGGCCCGTTTCCACTGAGTCGTACGGTGCGCTTTTATGGTCGTTTCCACTGTCAAAAGGCTTACGGAACCGAACCATACTGTACCACTTTTTCGGCACCCTTTGCAAAGGGTACCAAGGGTGTCCAAAGGCGGAGCTAGACGCGCAGCTGAATGCTATTGGTTTACAGAGATACGTCATTTGCTTATGCTGAGTTCAGACTGCATGATTTTAGCCCTGATTTTGACTCGTCGACAGGATTTGAGAAATCACAGACAAATGCCTGAAATCACAGGCAAATCGATGCTCATTTACGCGAGTGACAATCACACAGTGTGAACTATCAAGGACGCGATATGAGAGAATCGCCGATGAGTCGCCGATGCCCGTGAGATATTTGGCATGCTGAATATCTGGAGCTGTCGGTGATTTAAATCATGCCGTGTGAAATGTGCTCTGATTGAAAATAACATCCGCGATCACCTACAGCCAATGAGAGAGCAGCATTCACTAGTACGGGTACCTGCAGGCCAGCGGGAGGCTGGGGGAGGAGTTAAAAGCGCTCAGTTTCAGTTTATTTGGACCCAAGAAATTGGAGGAAAAACAAGTGTAAATTTGGCAGGAGCACTGTGTCTGTTTGACATGTCATCTAATCAATATCACAATCAGGTCGAAAAGTCAAAAAACGTTGAGGAGAGATTGTTAACTCTCGTCAAAAGCCAGGTGAGCAACACAAGTCTCTACAGCTACAGCCTTCTGTTTCCATTATGTAGTTAATAACGAAAGAGATATTACGTGACCTCGCGTTGTTTCCATCTCACTTCTCGCGTTTGTTTGGTCGTGAGATGTAGTTTGGACAAAGTTGTCGGTGATTCTTCCTATTTTAAAGTCATGCAATGTGAACTCTCCTGTCGCCGATCCATCCTACAGTGTAAACACAGCACCGGCAGAGCGCTAACCCAGATAGTCATGCAGTGTGAAAACATCCGTGACACGACTACTACACGAAAATCCTGCAGTCTGAACTCGGCATTACGCAACAAGCCAGAATGAAAACAAAGGAACTGCCATGCCGAGACATTACACTGTAATAATATATACATATAATAATGAGTAATGGTCGACCTGAGCTGATACAAACCTTGTCGTCGTCTTGGTGAACAGCCACAAATCCAAGAAGAAGAGCTGATTCTACCCTGTGCCCTGTAGTGTTTTATGAGCCAGTCTAAAGCGCGAGCGGTTCCGCTTTCTTGCTTGCGCTCGCGTGCGTGTCTATATTTGAAATAACAAACTTCTTGAGCTGATGATAATAACGTGCACTTGATTACTGATGTGCTTTTGAAAACCCGATCCTGTCAGAAACTGACAAACGTGAGAGTGACGCGCGAAAATAAAAGGAGAAGCCGAAAAAAGGATCAGCAAACGTGAACAAACTGCCATGTTTAACTGTTAACATCACCTTCTAAACTATTCTGAACTGAATGAGGGAGTGACTCTCTAACAGAGGCTCCATGCGCAGCTGAACATCACACACACAGATGAGCTCTGCTCTGACTGTGGCCTATATTGCGTGTTGTTTTTGAACCTATATAAGGACTAAATGTCTGCTGTGTGTAGTTCATGTGTAATTGGTAACCTATCAGAGACTGTAAGGGGCTGTGTGTGCTCATTTCTTTATTTATTTTATATAACGGCAGACGTTACAGTAAGCTATTTCGCATCATTGATCTGCAGTTATAATCATGTTGATGAAAGGTTAGTAATGAACATTTATACAGTATTGAAGTGTATAAAGCATCTGTGTTGTGAGAAGTGCTGCTCATATGATATGTGAGCGACCCGTACAGCTTTACTGTAGACATTTACTCCAGTGAGAATGACGTCGACTGAATCTTTGGTATCATTGCTACCCTTTTAGCAGTGGAAACGCAAGCCTGATAAAGGTGACCTGTACTGTAGCACTCAGTGGAAACGGGCCGATCGGGCCAGTGCTGCCTTGTCACTAAAGGTGAATTTAGCTGCCACTGTTTGTCAATTGCGTGCAAGTACAGGGTGCTTTCACACCCAGACGTTTGTTTCTGAACCTGTTACGTTTGCCCAGTTAGCACGGTTGGCCAAATACATGATTCCCTCAGATCCAGGCACGTGCACACAGGGCTCAACCTGTGCAGTGTACATGCCCTTTTGAGTCTGGGATATAAAGTGCCCATCCAAAATGAAAGTGCACACCCCCCCCAAACAATCGGTCCATGATCGCCTGAATGAGGTGGTCTCTGCTAGATTGAAACAAACTCTGGAGCGGATCGATTGTAGTGAGAAAGCAAAACCATCCAACGAACTGATGAACCAGGCTTTATTGTGTAATGCTGCATTCACACCAGACGCGGAACGCGCGGCTAAATCGCGCTATTCGCGAGTAAATAGACGCGTGAACATTTGAGTTTACTCGCTTCATTCGCGCGTCAAACTCCGCTTCATTCGCGCGTCAATTTCACTTCAGAACAGACGTGGATTCGCGTCATGTGCAGGGCTTCTGTCTGCCCGGTGAATGTAGCTTCGTTGCTAAATGGCTAACATGGATTTTATTGATAAAATAACTGTGTTTATGTGCTTTATGAAAGCTGTAAAACAGCGTAGATTCGTTTGGAGCAGTGTCTGAGTCCACTAGATACTTTCAGAGGTGCACCCAGCGCTGTGGGCTCATAAACTCCTCCAGAAACTTAACCTGGATAACTGGGGCTTCCAGCGGTGCTTCTGACTGAGCCAAGCCCGGTTTGATGAACTGTTGTCGGTGTTGGCAGGAGGATTTCCCCTGGACACCAACAACAGGTGCTACGTCACAATCATGCTCCCACAAGAGCAAGCTCCTGATTGGTTAACGCGGCGCTAATGTCCGCAGAAGTTCAGATATTTGAACTCGAGCGATTCGAGCGATTTGCGCTTTAAGCGCGTCAAACGCTCAATTCGCGCGTATCGCGCCGCACCATTCGCGCAATTCGCGTCATTTGCGCTGTGCCATTTGTCCTTCCTACTGGGATGTCCTTCCTACTGGTAAACGTGTGTTTCATGTCCAATATGAAAGTGAAAGCATGCTGAAATATTACAGAGCTGTTGAGTCGTTAGCAAAACTGACAGAACTTACCATCTGATAGTTTGTCCATATTTTAATCTTATAATATGTTGTATTAGGCCTGTCGTTTTGTTCACTGACACCTCGAAGGAAAGACCAACATTGATCTGCTTCATGATCAGACTGCAGTCTCACGTCATCTGTTATTTATCTCAATAATTTAAGCCTATAATGGAGAATTCTGGACAGCCTTTTTGAATAGATTGATTTAATAGATTTTTACTTGACAACTGAAGTGAGGCTCTGTATGAGAAAGTCTGACCTCTGATTTCTATGTGGTGACGATGTCTGTGACTGTCAGAAGTAAAGTGCATTTTCACTTATAATATATATCATTTTCACAAATTTAGTTTCATCACAATTGTAATTTTTGAAATTGTCAGTTTATTTAAAGAAAAGTTCTGCTGAATAAAAAGTGCATGTACACAATTATAAACTGTAAATAATTAATAATAAATACTTGACACATTATTTAAAATATGCGCTTAAGAAAATGCTACTCACTTCTTTTGTTTTTGCAGGGCAAGTAAAAATCTGAACCACTTGAACCGCCTTATCGGGCCAGTAAAAAACCCTTAATGTTGAACCCTGAACTGTAGAATGAGCACATCAGATTAAGTCAAGTGTTTGGCACACACACACACACACACACACACACACACACGCACACGCAAAACTCTAAACGGTGATAAATGAATCATAACATGTTGATTGCTAAATACCCTGCTTATTATTATTATTGGTTTATCCTAAACTGTTGTTAAAGTCCTGTCAAGAGTTGTGTTGTTGTTTTTAAACACTACTGTCATTTGTTTTCACATGTTCTCGGTCCTGGAGGGCTGGTGTCCTGGAGAGTTTAGCTCCAACCCTAATCAAACACACCTGAAGCAGCTAATCAAGCTCTTAATAGATACACTAGAATCTTCATGGCAGGTGTGTTGAGTCAAGTAGGAGCTAAACTCAGCAGGACACCGGCCCTCCAGGACCGAGTTTGGACACTCCTGGTCTAATGTAAACATCACACATGCTTTGGCAGTACATCTGCAACATTTATCCTGCTAATAAAGCAAGTTTAAACTGGACAATGCTTCAAAAACACTCCAGCAGTATTTACTGTAACATGAGTAGTAACAGTGGTGTACCTCCGTCCTGCGGCTCGGCGCTCCGGGTCTGGTGATGAGCGCCGTGTTCCCGCACACCACCGCCGCGTCCTCCACGAACACGCAGTCCGGCAGCTCCTCATCAGCGGGCAGCACCAGCACCTGCAGCCCGAGCCGGTCCCTCAGCACGGACATATAATGCTCAATCTCTCGCTGCACCCCGAGCGGATCCACCGGGGACTCGTTATCGGAGCGCAGCGCGGCGGTGCTCAGAGACGCTGGCATCGCGCGCATGACCGCGTGCGTGTACTTGCCGAAGTCGGACATCGCTGCGTTAGTTTGTGTGTTTGTTTCTGTTGATGTTTTTCTGTGTTGTGTTTCCGCACGCGCGCTGCTCCAGCTCCGCACAAGCGACAACAACGCGTTAGTGACGTAACAGACGCGCCCGACGCGACGCGAACCAATGCGGAGGACGCCTAGATCTGCTCCTTCTGTTGGCGGTTTACTGAATCTGCAGTACCGCGTGGCGATTATCAGCCAATATTCGCTATTCTAAGTCAGAGTTGAAGCTCTGCTGTGTTCACATGAGCTGCTGCTGCTTCAGGAGGGGGTGAAAGTTCATAAAACACTATTAATGAGTCATTTAAACAATAATAATAATCTACAAACATAAATGATGGAGCTCTTAGTGTCGACGGTGAGCGTGTAAGAGCAGCTGTGGAGACTCCAGGCCTTTATTTACCGTTTCAGGCATCTGACTGCGCCGTCAGTGTGTGTGTGTGTGTGTGTGTGTGTGTGTGTGTGTTCAGTGTATCTGTCTGTGCAGTGTGCACATGTACTATGTGGATCTCTCTCTCTCTCTCTCTGTGTGTGTGTGTGTGTGTGTGTGTGTGTGTGTCTTCAGTGTATCTGTCTGTGCACATGTACTATGTGGATCTGTGTGTGTGTGTAGGCACGTGCACACATAGGACTCAACCTGTGCAGTGTACATACCCTTTTGAGTCCGGGATATAAAGTGCCCTTCCAAAATGAATGTAAGTGCTGTCTGTGCACATGTGTGTTTGTGTGTGTGCGTGTGTGTGCCTGTGTGTGTGTGTGTGTGTGTGTGTGTGTGTGTGTGTGTGTGTGTGTGTGTGCATATATGTATGTGTGTGCATATACAGGGAGTGCAGAATTATTAGGCAAGTTGTATTTTTGAGGATTAATTTTCTTATTGAACAACAACCATGTTCTCAATGAACCCAAAACACTCATTAATATCAAAGCTGAATATTTGTGGAAGTAGTTTTTAGTTTGTTTTAGTTTTCACTATTTTAGGAGGATATCTGTGTGTGCAGGTGACTATTACTGTGCAGAATTATTAGGCAACTTAACAAAACACAAATATATCCCCATTTCAATGATTTATTTTCACCAGTGAAACCAATATAACATCTCAACATTCACAAATATACATTTCTGACATTCAAAAACAAAACAAAAACAAATCAGTGACCAATATAGCCACCTTTCTTTGCAAGGACACTCAAAAGCCTGCCATCCATGGATTCTGTCAGTGTTTTGATCTGTTCACCATCAACATTGCGTGCAGCAGCAACCACAGCCTCCCAGACACTGTTCAGAGAGGTGGACTGTTTTCCCTCCTTGTAAATCTCACATTTGATGATGGACCACAGGTTCTCTATGGGGTTCAGCTCAGGTCAACAAGGAGGCCATGTCATTAGTTTTTCTTCTTTTAGACCCTTTCTTGCCAGCCACGCTGTGGAGTACTTGGACGCGTGTGATGGAGCATTGTCCTGCATGAAGATCATGTTTTTCTTGAAGGATGCAGACTTCTTCCTGTACCACTGCTTGAAGGTGTCTTCCAGAAACTGGCAGTAGGACTGGGAGTTAAACTTGACTCCATCCTCAACCCGAAAAGGCCCCACAAGCTCATCTTTGATGATACCAGCCCAAACCAGTACTCCACCTCCACCTTGCTGGCGTCTGAGTCGGACTGGAGCTCTCTGCCCTTTACCAATCCAGCCACGGGCCCATCAAGACTCACTCTCATTTCATCAGTCCATAAAACCTTAGAAAAATCAGTCTTGAGATATTTCTTGGCCCAGTCTTGACGTTTCAGCTTGTGTGTCTTGTTCAGTGGTGGTGGTTTTTCAGCCTTTCTTACCTTGGCCATGTCTCTGAGTATTGCACACCTTGTGCTTTTGGGCACTCCAGTGATGTTGCAGCTCTGAAATATGGCAAAACTGGTGGCAAGTGGCATCTTGGCAGCTGCACGCTTGACTTTTCTCAGTTCATGGGCAGTTTATTTTGCGCCTTGGTTTTTCCAGACGCTTCTTGCGACCCTGTTGACTATTTTGAATGAAACGCTTGATTGTTGGATGATCACGCTTCAGAAGCTTGGCAATTTGAAGAGTGCTGCATCCCTCTGCAAGATATCTCACTATTTTTGACTTTTCGGAGCCTGTCAAGTCCTTCTTTTGACCCATTTTGCCAAAGGAAAGGAAGTTGCCTAATAATTCTGCACACCTGATATAGGGTGTTGATGTCATTAGACCACACCCCTTCTCATTACAGAGATGCACATCACCTAATATGCTGTATTGGTAGTAGGATTTAGAGCCTATACAGCTTGGAGTAAGACAACATGCATAAAGAGGACGATGTGCTCAAATACTCATTTGCCTAATAATTCTGCACTGCCTGTATGTCTGTGTGTGTCTGTGTGTGTGTGTGTGTGTGTGTGTGTGTGTGTGTGTGTGTGTGTGTCTGTCTGTGCACATATGTGTGTGTGTGTCTGTGTGGATGTGTGTCTGGCTGTGCACTTGTGTATGTGTGTGTGCGCATCTATTTTTGTGTGTGTGCGCGCACACGTGTGTGTGTGCGCATCTATTTGTGTGTGTCTGTGCACGTGCTTGCGCATCTGTGTGTGTGTGTGCGCATCTGTCTATGTGTGTATGTCTGTGTGTGCACGTGTGTATCTGTCTGTGCACGTGTGTGTGTGTTTGTATGTGTGTGTGCATATATGTCTGTGTCTGTCTGTGTGCATATTTGTGTCTGGCTGTGCACATATGTCTGTTGTGTGTGTGTGTGTCTGTGCACTTGTGTATGTGTGTGCGCGCATCTATTTGTGTGTGTGTGTGTGTGTGTGTGTGTACACATATATTTGTGTGTGTGTCTGTGCACATGTACTTGCTCAACTGTCTTTGTGTGTGTGTGTATTTGTCTGTGCATGTGTGTGTGTGTATATATGTCTGTGTCTGTCTGTCTGTGCGCATATTTGTGTCTGGCTGTGCACATGTGTCTGTTGTGTGTGCGTGTGTGTCTGTGCACTTGTGTATGTGTGTGCGTCTGTGCACATGTGCTTGCGCATCTGTCTGTGTGTGTGTTTGTGTGTGTGCGTGCATCTGTCTGTGTGTGTGTGCGCGTCTACCTGTTTGTGTGTGTGTGTGTCTGTGCATGTCTGCTTGCGCATCTATATGTGTGTGTGTGTGTGTGTGTGTGTGTGCATATATGTATGTGTGTATGTCAGTGTGTGCACGTGTGTGTGCATCTGTCTATGTGTGTGTATGTCTGTGCGCGTGTGTCTGTCTGTTCACGTGTGTGTGTGTGTGTATCTATGTATAAATGTGTGTTTGTGCGTTTGCATGTGTCTGTCTGTTCATGTGTGTACCTACGTATATGTGTGTGTCTGTCTGTGTGTGTGTGTGTGTGTGTGTGTGTGTGTGTGTGTGTGTGTGTGCGTACATCTATCTATTTGTGTGTGTGTGTCTGTGCACGTGTGTGTATGTGTGGTTGTGTGTATGCACATCTATATATTTGTGTGTGTGTGTGTCTGTGCACATATGTGGTTGTGTGTGCGCATCTGTCTATGTGTGTGTTTGTGGGTATGTGTGTGTCTGTCTGTCTGTGCATGTGTGTGTGTGTGCGCGCATCTGTCTGTGTGTCTGTGTGTGTGTGTGTGTGTGTCTAGAATTCCTCTCCACATTCCTCTGTCTCTCCATCTCTCGGCTGGACTCTTTCCTCCAGAACATTCCTGCACCCCTGAGCTGAGCTGAGCTGAGCTGCGTTCGTCTCTTCTTCCTCCAGATCCACTCAATTATCCCCACATTCCCGGAGCTGCACATTCCTGATCCTCATCCCTCCCTGCAGCGCAGCACAGGACACATCCATCCAGACGGCGGATCCCACCCCACACACTCACACCCCCCCCCCCCCCCCCCCCCCACACACACACACACACATCCGCTATAGGCAAACTCTACATATATACCCCTGTTTCCTTCCACCTGTTTTCATGAGTATTTTGGAAAATGACAGAAATATGCTGAATGGAAACGATAAGAAGCTCAAACCTTCTGAAAATGAGCATTAAAGCTGAACTGAGTAAGATAAACTTTCTTCATCTGATAATAATAAACTCATCTTCACCATCTACACTCCTGCTGTTCTCACACTGTCAGCTTCTCACTAATATTTCCCATCCGAATATCTGAACTGTTCAGTAATAAACAGCACACACAGCTTCTCCATTAACTATATGTTATTTCCAGTACAGTAATGAGTCTATCAGAAACACACACTGTCACATAACAATAAGGTGGACGATCTCCAACTAAAGCCCCACTGTTGGCCTCAGTTATCGCTGTACAGCGGTCATAAACAGGGCTCAAAGATCATGACCAGCTTTACTACTTCATCTGTGACTTCATGAGTCTCAGTGTTTCCTCCAGAATGCAGACTGTAAACAGGAGGAGGACGTAATAAACACTCGCTCTCTCTCTCCGTACAGTCACAGGAAACACATCATGCTGGAAATATTCCTCAGTGCGATCCAGAGAACACCGTAAAACTTCCACAGCAGCGGAAAATTCCACTGGGCTGAACACAGGTCTGCTGCTGCTGCTGCTGTTTATTATTCTCCGCCATTACCCTCATACCAAACCTATAGTGTATGATATCCGTCTGCCAGTCAAATCACCCCCTGGCAACCATTTAAACTCCTTAGCAACCATCATAGCAATAGGTTTTTATCCTTTCAAAATCCCTTCAGGAATGACCTAGCAACCACATAGAAAACCTTACAACACCCTAGTAACCAGCACCAAATATTCTAGTATCACAAGAGCACGCTTTAAAAGATTTCAGAGCTCTTTAGCAACAACCTAGCAACAGTCAAGTAACTAAGCAAAACACAAAAAGGAATGGCTTCGTAAGACCCTAGAACACCTTAACTACACCCTAGTAACCACTCAAAACTATAACACAGCAACAGCAAGCTTTAAAGGTTTTAACCCCCATTTAGCAACAACCTAGCAACAGCCTAACCACGCAAAACACCCAAGGAATGGCTTTCTAGGTACCCAGAACACCTTAACTACACCCTAGTAACCACCCACAACACTATCATCACAGCAGCAAGCTTTGAGGTTTCAGAACACGTTAAGAACAACCTAGCAACAGGCTAGTAACTACACAAAACACCCAAAGAAAGGCGTTGTAACCACCCAGAACACCTTAACAACACCCTAGTAACCAGCCAAAACACCAACAGTACACCAACATGCTTTCTTAGATTTCAGAACCCTTTAGCAACAACCTAGAAACAGTCCAGTAACTACCCAAAACACCCAAGCAACGGCTTAGTAAGCACCAAGAACACCTTAACAACACCCCAGTAGCCACCCAAAAACACTCATTACAACATTACAACAGCTAGCTTTCTAAAATTTCAGAACCATTTAGCAACAACCTAGCAACCCAGAACACCTTAGATAAACCTTAGTTACAACTGAGATCCTTCTATCATAACAGCAGCAAGCTTTGAGGTTTCAGAACAACCTAGCAAAAGCCTAATTACTACACAAAACGCCCTAGCAACAGCTTAGTAACCAAAAACGCTCTAGCATTACAACAGATAGCGTTCTATAATTCCTGTACCCTTTAACAACAGCCTAGCAACCACCCAGAACACATTAGCAACACTTTAGTTACCAATCAGATCCCTCTATCATTACAGCAGTAAGCTTTCTGAGGTTTCAGAACACGTTAAGAACAACCTAGCAACAGTCTAGTAACTACACAAAACACCCAATAAATGGCTTTGTTACCACCCAGAACACCTTAACAACACCCTAGTTACCAGTCATAACACCAACACTACACCACTAAGCTTTCTAAGATTTCAGAACCCTTTAGCAACAACCTAGCAACAGTCCAGTAACTACCCAAAACACCCAAGGAACAGCTTAGTAAGTACCAAAAACACCTTAAGTACACCCTAGTAACCACTCAATAACACTGCAACAGCAAGCTTTCTTAGATTTCAGAACTAACACCTTATAACTACCTAGCAACAGATTAATAACTACCCAAAACACCCTAGCAATGGCTAGATAGCCACCCAGCACACCTTAACAACACCCCAGTAACCGCCCAAAACACTCTTATCATTACAGCAGCAAGCTTTGAGGATTTAGAACACATTAAGAACAACCTAGCAACAGCCTAATTACTACATAAAACATCCAAGCAACAGTTTAATAACTACATAAAACACCCTAGCAACAGCTTAGTAACCAAAAACACTCTAGCATTACAACACCTAGCATTCTATAATTCCTGTACCCTTTAACAACAGCCTAGCAACCACCCAGAACACATTAGCAACACCTTAGTTACCACTCAGATCCCTCTATCATTACAGCAGCAAGCTTTCTGAGGTTTCTGAACACGTTAAGAACAACCTAGCAACAGTCTAGTAACTACACAAAACAACCTAGCAACAGCCTAGTAACTACATAAAACATCCTAGCCACAGCCTAGTAACTACACAAAACAACCTAGCAACAGCCTAGTAACTACATAAAACATCCTAGCAACAGCCTAATAACTACACAAAACAACCTAGCAACAGCATAGTAACTACATAACACATCCTATCAACAGCCTAGTAACTACATAAAACAAACTAGCAACAGCCTAATAACTACATAACACATCCTAGCAACAGCCTAGTAACTACATAAAACATCTTAGCAACAGCCTAGTAACTACATAAAACATCCTAGCAACAGCCTAATAACTACATAAAACACCCTAGCAACAGCTTAGTAACCAAAAACACTCTAGCATTACAACAGCTAGCGTTCTATAATTCCTGTACCCTTTAACAACAGCCTAGCAACCACCCAGAACACATTAGCAACACCTTAGTTACCAATCAGATCCCTCTATCATTACAGCAGCAAGCTTTCTGAGGTTTCTGAACATGTTAAGAACAACCTAGCAACAGCCTAGTAACTACACAAAACATCCTAGCAACAGCCTAGTAACTACACAAAACAACCTAGCAACAGCATAGTAACTACATAAAACAAACTAGCAACAGCCTAACTACATAAAACATCCTAGCAACAGCCTAATAACTACATAACACATCCTAGCAACAGCCTAGTAACTACATAAAACATCTTAGCAACAGCCTAGTAACTACATAAAACATCCTAGCAGCAGCTTAGTAACCAAAAACACTCTAGCATTAAAACAGCTAGCTTTCTAAAATTACAGTACTCTTTAGCAACAACCTAGCAACCACCCAGAACACATTACTGACCCCCTAGTTACCACTTTTAAGGACTCTAGCATTATAGCAGCATATTTTATGGGATTTCAGAACCTTTTTTAAAAACAACCTAACAGCCTAGTAACTACCCTAAATCTCCAAGAACAGCTTAGTAACCACCAAAAACACCTTAGAAACGCCCTAGATACCACTTCATGCACTCTAGCATTATAGATTCAAACTTTCTGAAGTTTCAGAACATGTTATCAACAACCTAACAACAGCCCATTAACTACACTAAACATCCTAGCAACAGCTTAGTAACCACCCAGAGCACCTTAACAACGCCCTAGTAACCACCCAAACCACTCTACCATTACAGCAGCAAGTTTTCCAAGATTTCCAAACACTTCAGCAACAACCTAGTGACTCCCCAAAATACCATAGCAATAGCATAGTGACCACACAGAACACCTTAGCAACACCCTAGTAACCACTCAAAACACTCTAGCATTATTGCAGCAAACTTTCAAAGGTTTAGAACCCTTTAGCAACAACCTAGTAACTACCGCAACAGCCGAGCAACCAGCTAGATTACCTTAACGACACCCTAGTAACCACCCAAGACACTTTAGCATTATAGCAAAAGCATATTCTTTGTGTATACTTTCTTCTGTGTTCATAAATGTTTAAAACAAGCAAAGGGAGAGTAAATGATGGCAGAATGTTTAGATATTTGGACTAGAATCAAGTTGAAATCTCAGAGTAAGAGAGGCATCATTTGCAGTGCGGTCTAAGGAGCTTTACGTAATGGAGAAATATGGCTGTGTCCCAAATCTCTGCTCTCCTTCAGGGGGGTGAAGAGTTTTAGCCACTGAGTCATGCGTTCGTAATCAACATCCAACATCCCTGGAAGAAAAAAAGTGAAGCCTGTGGAAAATATTATGTTTGCCATTACAACATGGTGGACCCAGATGAGGAGCGCTGTTGTAATGGTTGCTGGATGTGTAATTCCAGAGTAGTGGAGTGAGGGGTGACTGCAGGGAGCACAATGACAGCACTGTTCCCTAAAGCTCTGGACAGCAGCGCTGCAGCAGATGTACACCCTTCAGGAGCTCACTTACTCACTGCGTGCACCCTACGCTACGCTTGACCTCACTCACTCGCTCAGTGTTGACTATTGAGAAAACAACAACTCAAAGTCCACCTAGAAACAGACCAGTTGTTTTTCAGACACTCTGGCATTATAGGAACATTCACTTTCCAGTCTTTGAGGATTACTAGTGACTACAATAAAAGCCTGTAGCATCATAACAACCATTTAGCAACAGTCTAGCAACTCCAAACCACCCTAACAACAGCCTAGTAACCACCCAGATCACCAAAATACCTTAGCCGAGAATATTCCGGCCCTTCCAAAGCCCTTAGCAACCATTTAGCAACACCAAGTGAACACCCAAAACCAAGAACAGCCTAGCAGCCCTATACCACCCTATTCAAAACCACCCTAGTAACCTAACCCCAACCGTAACAACACCCAGAGCAACCACCAACAACACCCTTTCAATGATCTAGCAACCCACTTCCACCCTAGCAACCACCCCCAACACCCTATCAATGGTTGAGCAACCCACTTCCACCCTAGCAACCACCCACAAATACTATCAATGGTCTAATAACCAAATTCCACCCTAGCAACCACCCACAACACCCTATCAATGATCCAGCAACCAACTTCCACCCTAGCAACCACCCACAAACACTATCAATGGTCTAAAAACCCACTTCCACCCTAGAAACCACCCACAACACCATATAAATGATATAGAAACCCACTTCCATCCTAGCAACCACCCACAACACCCTATCAATGATTGAGCAACCCACTTCCACCCAAGCAACCACCCACAACACCCTATCAATGATATAGAAACCTACTTCCACCCTAGCAAGCATCAACAACACCCTATCAATTCAATTCATCTTTATTTCTATAGAGCTTTATTGAGTCAAAGCAGCTTCACATAGACACTATCAATGATATAGAAACCCACTTCCACCCTAGCAACCACACAAAACACCCTATCAATGATCTAGCAACCAACTTCCACTCTAGCAACCACTCACAACACACTATCAATAATCAAGCAACACACTTTCACCCTAGCAATTACCCACAAACATTTTCAATGGTCTAGCAACCCAGTTCCACCCTAGCAACCACCCACAACACCCTATCAATGATCTATCAACCTATTTCCACCCTAGCAAGCAACAACAACACCCCATCAAAGGTCTAGCAACCTACTTCCACCCTAGCAACCACCCACAACACCATATCAATGGTTGAGCAACCCACTTCTACCCTAGCTACCACCCACAACACACTAACAATGGTCTAGAAACCCACTTCCACCCTAGCAACCACCTACAACACCATATCAATGGTTGAGCAACCCACTTCTACCCTAGCAACCACCCACAACACACTAACAATGGTCTAGAAACCTACTTCCACCCTAGCAACCATCAACAACACCCTATCAATGATCTATCAACCTATTTCCACCCTAGCAAGCAACAACAACACCCTATCAAAGGTCTAGCAACCTACTTCCACCCTAGCAACCACCCACAACACCATATCAATGGTTGAGCAACCCACTTCTACCCTAGCTACCACCTACAACACACTAACAATGGTCTAGAAACCCACTTCCACCCTAGCAACCCCCCAAAACACTCTATCAATGATCTAGCAACCAACGTCCACCCTAGCAACCACCCACAACACCCTATCAATGATCCAGCAACCAACTTCCACCCTAGCAACCACCCACAAACACTTCCAATAGTCTAGAAACCCACTTCCACCCTAGAAACCATTAACAACACCCTATCAATGATATAGAAACCCACTTCCACCCTAGCAACCCCCCAAAACACCCTATCAATGGTCTAGCAACCAACTTCCACCCTAGCAACCCCCCACAACACCATATGAATGGTTGAGCAACCCACTTCTACCCTAGCAACCACCCACAACACGCTAACAATGGTCTAGAAACCCACTTCCACCCTAGCAACCATCAACAACACTCTATCAATGATCCAGCAACCAACTTCCACCCTAGCAACCACCCAAAACACCCTATCAATGGTCTAGCAACCAACTTCCACCCTAGCAACCACCCACAACACCCTATCAATGATCTAACACCCCATCTCCACCCTAGCAACCACCCACAACACCCCATCAATGGCCAAGCAACCCAATTCTACAGTAGCAACCACCTAGTACCCACTCAAAACACCCTATCAATGACCTAGCAACCACCCACAATACAATATCAATGATCTAGCAACACACATCCACCCTAGCAACCACCAACAACACCCTTTTAATGGTCAAGCAACCGAATCCTACCGTAGCAACCACCTAGTAACCACTCAAAACACCATATCAATGATCTAGCAGCTCATTTCCAACCAGCCACCCACCAAAAACACCCTACCAATGATCTAGCAACCCACTTTCACCCTAGCAACCACCCACAACACTCTATTCAAGGTCTAATAACACAATTTCAGAAACAAACACCCACCAACAACAACACCCTATTAATGATCTAGTAGCCCAATTACACCATAGCAACCCCCCAAAACACCCTATCATGGTCTACTATCCCAATATCTTTCTTAAAGAAAACTCACACCTGTCATCAACATTCCAGCACAGCAGAGTCACAATTTAATCAAAAATGAAGTTTGTTTGGGTTGAGATGATGAAAGAATACTAATAAAACCTCACAGTTTAGCCTCTAAGTGTGTGCTGGTAAACCAAATGAATCATTTAAAATAAAAAGCTGTTTTCCAATAATCCAAAGAAACAATAATGGACATTTTCTGGCAGAAGCAGCTCTGTGTGGCCGTCACCAGTGAAGCCTTCAGGAATGTCTGCATTCTTCAGCCATCAGCCAATCAGATTTATCATGATGTCATTTTCCACACCTCAGGTGATTGGCTAATGCACATGAACTAATATGGCTGCACACTTCCCAAAATGCATACATCAGCTGTTGGGCAACACATCATATCCCACAGCGTGTTCAACAGCAAACAGCAGGAGCGGCTTTAAAAGGCAGTACAGGAAATCCAAGAGTGACCACAATGATGTACAGGATTAGAAAACACGTCACATCTAAATCTGGAGTTCTACACTGCAGAACTTGCTTTTGTCTTGTTTCAGAATATCTAGAAATGATTACATCAGGAAGCATTCAATATCTGGTAATGAACAATTTCTGGGTTTTGTGTTTATTTGCGGTGGTGAACTGCATTATGGGATGTTGATCTCTGCTCTGTCCTCTGCTGATGCTGAAAATTCAACTCTACAGTTTAACAAAGTGACTTTTATTGACATTTTAATCATTTGAGATAATATCTAGAGAAATAAGTCTGTAAAATAACAGAAATGTGCTGCAGTTTATTATACACTCGGCGGCCACTTTATTAGGTACACCTTATAGTACGGGTTGTGTAACTGCCCGGTTGGAGAAATAAAGGATTTAACTCATGCACTGATGTTGCACTGTCCTCCCTTGTGCCTTTATTATTCAGATTGCCGTCCTTATAGACTGTACAACACCGTAAGAGCTAAGAACAGATGAATAAACACAAACAGAAAAGATATAATGAATAAAAATCACATAATAAGACAAAACAAAAAACTTAGCAACAACATTGTAAAGTTACTGTAAATATATGACAAAATATACGACATAAATAGCTATTTAAATTATTATCCAGTAAACAGATACATAAAGATTCAGCAATAGGTGAATAAATGTCCTCATCTACCTTGTTCTCCCTTCCAACCAGGTGTTCAACATCAAAGACAAAACACAACAAAAAACAAACTTAAATAAGCATCAAACACTCTTAAATGAGTCCTTAAATTTCGTTTTAAGTCCGTGAATTTCTCCGTGCAAGCGATCGCTCTCTCTCTCGTGTTAGGCGCGCTTCTCCGATCTCCGTGCTTCCGTGATTTGCGCGCGCTCGCGCACCTGACCACTTCCGGCAAGCCGCTCATCAAAATAAAAGTCTCTATAGGCTGAATAACTTCAAGTGCAAAGTGAAGTTCAAATAAATACAACAAAAACACAACTACTTTTAAAGGGATAGAGAAGTAAATGAAATCTGAATAAACAGTTAAAACTGAAACCTAACTTAAATAACTGAGGGTTATTTACACTCCCACCAATCATGAGTGATTATGAATTTTAACTTATCACGAATGATTTTTAAATTATTTACAATTACTACTATTACTATTTAAGACTAGATGTAGACAACACTGAAACATATAATACTGTATATTGACTGTTTACTCAAAGGATATGTCAGTATGTTCAGGCTGCCTCCATCAGCAGGACCAACTTCTGTACAGTACGTTCCACCACAGATGGTTTATGTAGACGTTTACCATCCTTCCCCAGATTTCTATCTCCAAACTGTATTTTCACTCTTCTCACCAATCCATCCTTGTCAGTGACTGCCTCAATAACCCTTGCCAAGCGCCACTCATTCCTGGGCAGATCTGCTGCCTTCTCCAAGATGATATCTCCTACTTGCATGTTCCTTCTTGGTGTATGCCAGCACTGTCTTGTTGTGATGTTAGACACATACTCTTTATGCCAACGTCCCCAGAATTGTTCAGCTAAGTATTGGACATGCCGCCATCTCTTGCGAGCATACACATCTTCCCTGACAAATTTGCCAGGAGGTGGTAGGGCTTGAGTAGGTTTTAGGGTGAGGAGGTGATTAGGGGTTAGAGGTTCAGGACTGCTTGGATCACTTAGATTATCCACAGTGAGCGGACGACTGTTTACAATGGACATGGCCTCATAAAAGAATGTTCGCAGAGAAGAGTCATCAAGCCTTTCAGATGACTGTGACAGGGTGGAGCGAAGGACACTTCTGACAGTTCTAATCTGTCTTTCCCAAACTCCGCCAGTGTGGCTTGAATGAGGTGCATTAAAGACAAAGTCACACTGTTTTCCCGCTAAGAATGTTACCAGACGGTTGGTGTCAATCTCCTCCATGGCCTTGGTGAGCTCATTCCTGGCTCCAATGAAATTACTGCCTTGATCACACCTTATTTGATGGACTGCTCCTCTAATAGCGATGAAACAGCGCAGGCCATTGATAAAGGCATCCGTGGACATGTCATCCAGCATCTCAATGTGGATGGCTCTGCAACAGAAACAAGTAAAGAGAAGTCCATATCTCTTGTATGACTTGCGACCTTTACTGGTGATGAAGGGACCGAAAACATCCATCCCGCTGTACGTGAATGGAGGGGACGGCTCTATGCGCTCTGAGGGCAAGTTAGCCATTTTTTGCTCCTCTGTAGGTCCACGTAACTTGCGACATCTCACACATTGTCGTACAAAGGAAGCTACAGTCCTGTTAACTCCTGTAATCCAGAATCCTCTTGATCTGATTTCATTTATAGTCATGCCCTTTCCTTGATGAGCCGTCTTCTCATGACAATCCGCAATCAGGAGTTTTGTAAGATGGTGGTCCTTTGGAAGTATCACTGGATACTTGACAGCGTTAGGGATAGAAGCCTCACAAAGTCTCCCTCCCACCTTCAGCAATCCATCTCGATCGACAAAGGCGTCAAGATTGTATAGTCTGTTGCTGCGAAATAGTTGTTTGCCCTTATGGAGTAAAGCTATCTCCTCTGCATATGTCTGCTTTTGTAAGTCCTTGATGATGATACACTGTGCATCTTTACGTTCTGCCAATGTACTGTGATTACATGACTTGTCCTTCCTGACACGACGTATTAAACGTGCAACTGCTTGAACAGCTTTGGACCATGAGGACAACTTAGTGAGACGGTCTGACAAACAGGAATACTGCACTGTTTGTGTGTTTAGTGACTGAGCCTTCTTGACCTCAGGGTCGCCAATTGGAAGCTGCTTGCTGATTTCCATAGGTGGAGGTATTTGCCTTTCCCACAAAACTTTAGGTCCTCTGAACCAGTTGGAAGTGACAAGATTGTTAACACTTAGACCACGTGATGCGTAATCGGCTGGATTTTCATCTGAGGAAATGTATCGCCACTGTTGAGGAGTTGTGGTGCGATGAATTCTTTGCACTCGATTTGCCACAAATGTGTGGAAACGGCGGGCTTCGTTGTTTATGTAGCCTAACACCACTTGTGAGTCAGTCCAGAAAAACGCCTCTGCATCTGCAAGGTTCATTTCCTCCTTCAACATGTCATTCACTGCAACTGACACCACTGCGGCAGCCAATTCTAGCCGAGGAATTGTTGTGATCTTGAGTGGGGCTACTCTAGATTTTGCCATGAGCAACGAACAACTGATGTCACCTTGCTCGTTCTCGAGTCTGAGATAGGAACACTGACCATATCCACTCATGCTGGCATCTGAGAAGTGGTGAATCTCTCTTCTTGTGATTCTCCCAAAGCCAGAAGGCACAATACAACGAGGCACTTCAATCTTTTCTAGGTTAACTAGATCGGCCTTCCAGTGTTCCCATGCTGACTGTAGATCAGCAGGTAAGCTATCATCCCAACCCATGCCACTTCGGCACATTTCTTGCAGAATAGTCTTTCCTTTGAGTACAAAGGGGGCAAGAAATCCTAAGGGATCAAACAATGAGGCCACTATAGACAGTATACCTCTACGGGTTGCTGGTTGGTCCTTAGCAGTGATGTGGAATTTGAAATTGTCTTGTTCTAGACTCCAATAAATGCCCAAAGCTCTTTCCAATGGCTGCTCAGTGAGAGCAAGATCGACAGCTGTAACATCTACAGCACACTCCGAGGGTGGTATTGTCTTCAAGACTTCCTTGTCGTTAGATACAAATTTGTGAAGCCTTAAGCTTCCAAGTGCACAAAGCTGGCGAGCTTCCTCTGCCAATTTGATGGCCTTCTCTGCACTTTCGACGCTAGATACTCCATCATCCATGTAAAAATCTCTTATAATAAATTGCGAACCCAGAGGATACAGACGTTCACCTTCTCTCGCAAGATGCTTCAGCCCATAGTTAGCACATCCAGGGGACGATGAGGCACCAAACAAATGTACTGTCATGCGGAAGGTTTGAGGCTGTGAATTAAAATCTCCATTTCTCCACCACAGAAATCGTAAATAATCACGATCCGCATGGTTGACATGGAATTGGTGGAACATTTTCTCCACGTCGCACATCAAGGCTACAGGGTACTGTCTGAACCTCAAAAGAATGCCAGTTAAACCGTTCATCAGATCTGGGCCTGTTAGAAGATGATCGTTCAAACTAGTTCCCTTGTATCTGGCTGAGCAGTCAAAAACCACACGCAATTTCCCTGGCTTCTTTGAGTGGTACACTCCATGATGTGGGATGTACCATCTTTCTCCTTCTCGCCCTTCCTCAATCACCTGTTCCGCATCACCCTTCTCTATTACTTCTTCCATAAATGTTACATAATGCTCTCTGTACTCCTGATCCCTCATTAATCTCCTCTTCAAATGTTGAAGTCTTATGACAGCAAGAGGTTTGTTATCTGGAAGATAGGGTCTTTTCCTGAATGGCAGAGGCATTTCCAGATGACTATCATTGTTTAATCTGATATTCTCTTCCAGCTTTCTCAGGAACATGATGTCCTCCTGAGATGTCACTTTAGTGTGTCCTTCTGTATCCTTGAAATCAGATTCCAACACTTTTATCACATCTGTGGGAGTAACTGCAGGTATTTCCTTGATAGACACTCTATGACACATGGCAGCACCGCTTTGGGACTCATAATGTGTTAAGGAAGGACCAATAATGCTCCATCCGAGATCCGTGCGAACAGCATATGGCTCATTGTCTGTTCCAAGAATTACCTCTCGGGGCGCCAGCGCTCTGGAACAATTGTATCCTATCAATAGTCCAACCTCACAATTTTGAAGTGGGGGAATTTTGTCTGTTAGTGTAGCTAGATGTTTCCAATACCTTGCTGTCTCCACTGTGGGGATATGTGCGCGATCCACAGGAATGCATTCTTTGGTGTATGCAGGGGGAAGATCTATGATCAATGGGGAATTGAAACCTCTAACTCTAAGACCAGAAATCCTTTTGCTTGACATCAAGGAGTCCTTTCCAACCAAAGTAGTGAGTTTAAGCGTCACTGGACAGGAGTCAACTTTAAGACTTTCACATACTGCACATTCAATAAAGACAGAATCGCTTTGTGTGTCTAACAGAGCATAGACGAGCTTCTCAGAAACTGGGTCTTTGTGTGTGGACAACCACACTGGCACAATCATAGAGGTGTTAACAGGTGTGCATCCAGATTCTACACTCAATGACATGGTCGCAACTCCTTCATGAGCATTTTCTGGGTTCTGAGCAGAAGAAGACCTCACCTTTCTATTGAAGCTGTCGTCGTGTAGGCAGGTAGGGTGTCTTCCCTTACAGGTATTGCAGCAATGTCTGGAGCGGCAGTCTCTGGCACTGTGACCGAGCCTTAAGCATCCATAGCACAATCTTGTATCCTTTACAAACTGTCTACGTTCTTCAAGAGACCTTGCAGAGAATTTAGAACACTCATGAATTTGGTGTTCACCATTTTGACAGAACAGACATGGCTTAGTGGCCTTTCCAGTGGGCTTTAAATTATCATGCTGTGTGACAGTCTTTGTATGGAAGACATTAGCCTTAGTTTTACTGATCTTGAAATAATTTTTCTCTTTGTAAGGTTCTGAAACATGGAGGGCATGAAAGGACGTGATTGGATTACAAGCAACTTCAGCCTCAACAGACATGAAATGGGCAAATTCTTGGAAAGTCGGAAAATCTTGTGTTTCACTCAGCGTTTGTGTGGTTTGACGATTCCAGCGGGCAGCCGCCCAATCAGGAAGTTTGCTTACAAGTTTCCTATTTTCCTCGCAATCATTCAATATTTCCAGTCCCTTTACATGTGGCATTGCATCCTTACATGAGTTCAAGAAATCAGAGAAATTTCGAAGTCCTGCCGAGTCTTTAGGCTGAATTTTAGGCCAGCATGCGAGTTTCTCTCTGAATGCTCGTTGTATGATGAATGGCTGTCCGTAGCGATCTAGAAGCCTCTTCCACGCGTCCTTGTAAGCTTCCTCATCATTTCTGTAAAAGATACCATCTAAGACCTTCAGAGCAGGTCCAGTAACGTACTTCTTCAAGTAGTATAACTTGTCTCCTGAAGAGATATGCCTTTTATCAATGAGTGATTGAAATGAAGCCTTCCACTCTATAAAGTGAATGGGGTCACCACTGAAAACTGTGGGCTCAGGCATAGGAAGTCTGTTTAGCGTTATGCTATCTTGGACAGCCTGTGCTAATTGAGACACATCAGCATTGAGACTCTGTGATGAAATGTTAGGCATTAGATTAATGGTGGGTAAATATGTCGGTTTGTGCATGGGAGCGTTCGCAGGTTGCTGCAGCTCTTCATTTTGATTAACAGTGTCGACGGTTTCTTCCTTGTCATACACCTCCAGTCTCGCTCTAGCTGCTCTTACCTCCTTTATGGCTTGGAGCCTTTCAAACTCACTCTTTTGAGCCTCAAGCTCCTTTCTTTGCTTCTCTTCTAGAAGTCGTAATTTTTCTCTTTGCTCCCTTTCTTCTATTACAGTAGCATATTCTGCTTCCCTTGCCGCTAGCTCCGCTGCTGCCTCTATGCGTTTAGCCATTAGTATGGAATTTAGAGAAGGTTGACTTATAGGCGTACTGGATTTGGAGCTAATGCGTGAAACAGTAGAACCATAAACAGAGCGAGCGTAGTCTCGTTCAAGCAGTTCACGAAGATGCCCCTTTACGTTATCATTGTCAAAGCCTCCATCTACACCGGAGATCCTCTCATACGCAATCTTTACGATATCCTTCGTAACAGCATCACAAGCATCAATTTTCCTTCTCATATCAGTGGGTGGAGTTACATTGCTTCTAACTCTTATGTATGCATTCATCACACTGTCCTTTTCCTTTTCCAATGAGTCTATGAGTGTTGCTAATTCACTCTCAGAAATGTCTATTTTCAACTGACTTCTTGCTTTCCGAGCCTCAGCTTTCCATTTTTCATATACATGCGTAAGCTTTCTCTCTGCCTTTTGAGACTCCTCTCTTTGATATGCAAGCATCCTGTCTGTTGGAATTCGTTCACGGGCAGAGCGACGTACTTCATTTGTGTCTAGTTCTTCAGATTGAACTTCTATCTCTTCATCAATTTCTTTGTTTTGAACAATATTAATTTGTTCAATTCCTTTTGCAGGAGTGCACAAATTGGAACTGTGATCCATCATCATTTACATCAGCAAATAATGTTAGTGGGTGCAAGCTCTTACTGTAACTGCCCGGTTGGAGAAATAAAGGATTTAACTCATGCACTGATGTTGCACTGTCCTCCCTTGTGCCTTTATTATTCAGATTGCCGTCCTTATAGACTGTACAACACCGTAAGAGCTAAGAACAGATGAATAAACACAAACAGAAAAGATATAATGAATAAAAATCACATAATAAGACAAAACAAAAAACTTAGCAACAACATTGTAAAGTTACTGTAAATATATGACAAAATATACGACATAAATAGCTATTTAAATTATTATCCAGTAAACAGATACATAAAGATTCAGCAATAGGTGAATAAATGTCCTCATCTACCTTGTTCTCCCTTCCAACCAGGTGTTCAACATCAAAGACAAAACACAACAAAAAACAAACTTAAATAAGCATCAAACACTCTTAAATGAGTCCTTAAATTTCGTTTTAAGTCCGTGAATTTCTCCGTGCAAGCGATCGCTCTCTCTCTCGTGTTAGGCGCGCTTCTCCGATCTCCGTGCTTCCGTGATTTGCGCGCGCTCGCGCACCTGACCACTTCCGGCAAGCCGCTCATCAAAATAAAAGTCTCTATAGGCTGAATAACTTCAAGTGCAAAGTGAAGTTCAAATAAATACAACAAAAACACAACTACTTTTAAAGGGATAGAGAAGTAAATGAAATCTGAATAAACAGTTAAAACTGAAACCTAACTTAAATAACTGAGGGTTATTTACAGGTTGGACCCCTTTTGCTTTCAGAAATCCTTCATGGCAGAGATTCAACAAGCTACTGGAAATATTCCTCAGAGATTTTGCTCCATATTGACATGATAGCATCACACAGTTGCTGCAGATTTGTCGGCTGCACATCCATGATGCCAATCTCCCGTTCCACCACATCCCAAAGGTGCTCTATTGGATTGAGCTCTGGTGACTGTGGAGGCCATTTGAGTACAGTGAACTCATCGTCACGTTCAAGAAACCAGTCTGAGATGATTGCCGCTTTATGACATGGTGTGTTATCCTGCTGGAAGTAGCCATCAGAAGATGGAGACACTGTGGTCATAAAGGGATGGACATGGTCAGCAACAATACTCAGGTAGGCTGTGGCGTTGACACCATACTCAATTGGTACTAATGGACCCAAAGTGTGCCAAGAAAATCTCCCCCACACCATTACACCCCCACCACCAGCCTGAACCGCTGATACAAGGCAGGATGATCCATGCTTTCATGTTGTTGAGGCCAAATTGTGAGCCGACCATCCGAATGTGGCAGCAGAAATGGAGACTCATCAGACCAGGCAACGTTTCTCCAATCTTCTCTTGTCCAGTTTTGGTGAGCCTGTGTGAATTGTAGCCTCAGTTTCCTGTTCTTAGCTGACAGGAGCGGCACCCGGTGTGGTCTTCTGCTGCTGTAGCCCATCCGCCTCAAGGTTGGACGTGTTGTGTGTTCAGAGATGCTCTTCTGCAGACCTCGGTTGTAACGAGTGCTTATTTGAGTTACTGTTGCCTTTCTATCAGCTGGAACCAGTCTGGCCATTCTCCTCTGACCTCTGGTCTCATCTTGACCATGTCTACATGCCTAAATGCATTGAGCTGCTGCCATGTGATTGGCTGATTAGAAATTAGGGTTAACGAGCAGTTGGACAGGTGTACCTAATAAAGTGGCCGGTGAGTGTACAACACCAACCCAAACAATATAGCACAGCACACTATTACACATGTTCAGAAAAGACACTTTAACACACTTTCACTGGTTAAATGTTGTTGGAAGAAGGATCAAGATCCTATAATGCAATTCATGAGGAGAAATAAACAGGGACAAATAAAACCATAAACCACAAAATATGGAAAACTGCTGATTTATGAATATATATTTTACAGTAAAATTTAGAAATGAGTCAAAATGAAGTGAGTTTTTCTTTGAAACAAGCTAAATAATCTGCCAATGGGGGAAGCAGAGTACTGTTGTTTTTATTTTGATTTAAGATTATTTCACTTCCCCCATTGTCAGATTATTCTGCTTATTTTAATTAAAAACTCACTTCATTTTGACTCATTATTTCTGTAAACAAAACCACGTTTTGTCCTTGTCTAGAAAATGCTTCTGGATTTTAATATCTATCAATATTTAGACTAGAAACAAAACAAAACACTCTTTTTTTGCAGGTTAGCAGATGTTTATATTATATACACATCATTTATTAAGCACTTGCTCTCAGATAAATGTCAGTTCAATCACACAGAACAGTACATCACCATTTAGTGTCGCAATCTGGGAAAATAATAATAATAAAACCACAAGCATGTGAATGAGCAGATCAGAAACACAAACCCTGGAGGGGAAAACAGCACACAGCACACTGCAGTTTTACTCTTGTTTCTAGTGCAAATATCTAAACTCTTAAATCACGAAGCATTTACTAGATAATCAATAAATATTGTGTTGTTTTCAGAAATAATGAGTCAAACTGAAGAGAGTTTTTCAATAAGACGAGCAAAATAATCAAAATAAAGTGAAATAAGCTTGTTTCCACTTATAAATAATATTATCCTGCTTTGTTTTAAAGGAAAACTCTCTTCATTTTGACTCATTATTTGTGAAAACAACACAATATTTTCTTCTTGTCAGTAAATGCTTCTTGATTGAAGTGTTTTCAGATATATGAAGCAGAAAGAACTCTAAATCTCTAACTAAGAGCATGATTTACAGTGTGGCCTCATTATGTTTCATGCAAACTGTAGAGATTGAATAATAAACCTTACCCGAGTAAAGTCCAGACGCTTCTGCTGCTGTCTGCGAGTCTGTGGACAGAATTATTATTCAGAAATATTGCACATGGGCTCGCTCTCACTCTCAGAATGCAGATCCAAAACCTCCTAATCTCTGGCTTTCAGGAATTCCACTTATTTGGGAAACACTTCACTCTAATATTGATTTTTAATGCATCTTATGTGAGAGGAATGGGATGCATTCATGATTTTCTCTCTCTCTCTTGCTGTGTGATGGACAGAATGCATGAATATTAAATTAGCGGCAGGAATGTCCTCCGTGGAGAGCATATTTAGGGATCCTTTAAGCTGTCAGGAATGCTTTGTGGTTGGATAACTCCGGCAGAAATGTTAATAATGCCGGCTCCTGCCCAGACCAAATATGGTAATATTGTTACGTCTGGAATCACATCTGGAAGCACTCGGAGAGAGGTTGAGTCAAGAGAGAGGAGCGAGAGCGGACAAAAATAGACGCCGTAAAGTTTGACTTCTGAGCAGTGCATTCTGGGAGTTTTTTTAGACATATGTGAACTCTAAATCCAATAGTGTGAATGTGCGGAGAGTTAAAGAGACAGCTCAGCACAAACAAACTCAAGATTTACACACTATTTACTCTCCTTCGAGTGTTTTCAAACAAGAGTTTCTTTCTTCTGTTGAACACAAAAGAAGATATTTTGAAGAATGCTGAAGACCAGTAACCACTGACTTACACAGTATTTGTTTTTTCTGCTATGGAAGTCTCCAGCATTCTTTAATAAGGGCGAGTTACAAAAAGTTCTTTTGCTGTGAGAAATGGTGAACAAAAAAAGAAGATATTTTGAAGAATGCTGAAGACCAGTAACTATTGACTTGGGAGAAATCATATATATATATATATTGATACAACATAGAAATTAATTCAACAGTTCACCCCCAAAAAAATGAAGATTTATGCACTATTTACTCACCTTTAAGTGTTTTCAAACATTCATGAGTTTTTTCTTCTTCTGTTGAACACAAAAGAAGATCATTTGAAGAATGCTGGAAACATTGACCTCCACTGTATTTGTTTTTCCTACTATGGAAGTCAATGGTTACCGGTTTTCAGCATTCTTCAATAAGGGTAAGTTACAAACATTATTTTTTTTTTTTTGTGAGACCTTGTGAACAGAAAAGAAGATATTTTGAAGAATGTTGGAAACCGGTAACCATTGACTTGTATAGTAGGAAAAACAAATACTGTAGAAGTCAATGGTTACCGGTTTTCAGCATTCTTCAATAAGGGGGAATTAATGATGTTAGAATTGTAACTTTTTGGGTGAACTATTCCTTTAACTTGTTACAAAAAGTTGTTTTGTTGTGAGAAACCCTACAGTACATATTGGAATAACATATAGAAATCGAGTAGAAATTACTAAAATAAATGATTTGTTTTCCTACAGGGACAATTCATCCTCAAAAAATGAAGATTTACACACTATCTACTTACCTACAAGTGTTTTCAAACACTTCTGTTGAACACAAAAGAAGATATTTTGAAGAATGCTGAAGACTAGTAACCATTGACTTATACAGAATTTGTTTTTCCTGCTATGAAAGTCAATGGTTACCGGTTTTCAGCATTCTTCAATAAGGGTGAGTTACAAAAAGTTGTTTTGTTGTTAGCAAAATTGTAAAATAAATCAACGTATACATTTATATAAAATATAGAAATCAGTTAGAAATGAATAAAATAAATAGTATTTTCTTCTTAAAGAGACAGTTCACCCCCCAAAAAATGAAGATTCATTCACTCAAGATTTACTCTCCCTCAAGTGTTTTCAAACATTTATGAGCTTCTCTCTTCTGTTGAACACAAAAGAAGATATTTTGAAGAATGCTGGAAACCGGTAACCATTGACTTCCATAGTAAGAAACGCAAATACAGTGTAAGTCAATGGTTACCGGTTTTCAGCATTCTTCAATAAAGGTGTGTTACAAAAAATTGTTTTGTTGTGAGAAATCATGAACACAAAAGAAGATATTTTGAAGAGTGCTGGAAACCGGTAACCATTGACTTACACAGTATTTGATTTTCCTGCCATGGAAGTCAATGGTTACTGGTTTCCAGCATTCTTCAACAAGAGTGAGTAAATGCTGACATAATTTTAGTTTTTTTAGTGAACCATCTCTTTAACTTGGTATAAAAAGTTGCTCTGGTGTAAAAAAATCATGAAATATACCAACATATATATGGGTATAAAATATAAAAGTTAATTAGAAATGAATAAAATAAATAGGGTTTTTTTTCTTAAAGGGACAGCTCAGCACACAAAAATGTATTTACACCTTAAAGTGTTTTCAAACACTCACGAGTTTCTTTCTTCTGTTGAACACAAAATAAGACATTTTGAAGACTACTGGAAACTGATAACCATTGAGCTCCATAGTAAGGAAAACAAACAGTATGAAAGTCAATGGTTACCGGTTTTCAGCATTCTTCAATAAGAGTGAGTAAAGATGACAGAGTTTATATCTTTTAGGTGAACTATCCCTTTAACTTGTTACATAAAAGTTGCTTTGTTGTGAAAAATCCTGAAATAAACACTGTATATATTGATTTAAAATATAGAAATTAATTAGAAATAATCAAATAAATAGGATTTTTTTTCTTAAAGGGACATATTACCCCCAAAAATGAAGATTTACACACTATTTACTCACCTTCAAGTGAGTTCAAACATTTACGTTTCATTCTTCAGTTTTGAAGATGTTTTGAAGAATGTTGGAAACCGGTAACCATTGACTTCCATAGTAAGAAACGCAAATACAGTGTAAGTCAATGGTTACCGGTTTTCAGCATTCTTCAATAAAGGTGTGTTACAAAAAATTGTTTTGTTGTGAGAAATCATGAACACAAAAGAAGATATATTGAAGAGTGCTGGAAACCGGTAACCATTGACTTCCATAGTAGGAAACGCAAATACAGTGTAAGTCAATGGTTACCGGTTTCCAGCATTCTTCAGTAAGAGTGAGTAAAGATGACAGAGTTTATATCTTTTGGGTGAACTATCCCTTTAACTTGTTACATAAAAGTTGCTTTGTTGTGAAAAATCCTGAAATAAACACTGTATATGTTGATTTAAAATACAGAAATAAATTAGAAATAATCAAATAAATAGGATTTTTTTTCTTAAAGGGACATATTACCCCCAAAAATGAAGATTTACACACTATTTACTCACCTTCAAGTGAGTTCAAACATTTACGTTTCGTTCTTCTGTTTTGAAGATGTTTTGAAGAATGTTGGAAACCGGTAACCATTGACTTCCATAGTAGGAAAAACAAATAGCATGAAAGTCAATGGTTACCGGTTTCTAACATTTGTCTAAATATCTTCTTTTGTGTTCAACAGAAGACAGAAACTCCTAAAGTTGTTGATGATGATATAATTGTGTTTTTGGATGAATTATGGGTTTAATAGTTGAGTTGGATGTGTGGATCCTGTGCATTATTCATTTATGGGGAATGAATCGTCATAACTCCATTAATAGACCCCCGGGGCCAACACACATATTTCAGCGACGAGTAATAATCTTTTTACATGACGTTACACACAATAAAGCAGGTTAGTAAGCTAGATGGTGAAATAATATCTCAAATTAACCTCTAAATGAACACACACACACACACACACACACACACACACATATATAGGCCTACTGTAGTAGGTTAATAATAACTAATTACTATAAATGACTAATTCTCTTTATGTACAGTGTAATGTGCTACATATAGAATATGATAAGCTACACTCGAGTATGGTTAAATCTGTTGACTATATGAGCTGATGCTCTTTATTTTGATAATAGCTTCATGGATTTAACTCTACACAAATGTAAAAAGGAAACGTGGAGAGCAGAAATGCAGAGGAGGGCGGGGGGCGACCGTAAAGAATGTGTTCAGTCAGTGAGAGGGGAAAATTCATTTAGGAAAGAGAGGGAAGAAAAGAGAGAAAAAAGACAGAAAGTGAGACAGGGTGGTGCTTAGCGAGGATGGAAAACGCGCCAAGAAACATTCCGCGCATATCTTCGGGACAGTTCAGCGCGGTGACGTCAGGGGGCCGCTGGCCTATAAAGGCGCCGCCGTGCGCGCCTCCGGAGCAGAGCAGCGCCTTCAGACGCGCGGGAAAACAAACGGACGCTCCTCAGACTGAAACAGGACTTAAAAACGACGGAATTTTGCTTAAAATCAGCGAGCTGACAAACACAGACGCGAAGATGTTTGCTTGGGCTATTATCGTCATCTTTATTGCACACTTTAATGTGGTGAGTAGTGTTATATATATATAAGTTGAGTGATGTTAGTTCACCCACAGATGAACATTCAGTGATTATAAACCTCACTGAGTTTCTGTTGAACACTAGGTCATATATCTTTGGATAAATTACTGTCAGTGTTTGTTAATCCTACTATAGAAGTGACTGGTTTTCAGTATTCTGTAATTTTAGTGTTTAACAGAAACTTATAAAGGTTTAAAGCAAGTCACTGAGAGTAAATAGTGAGTAATCCTTCAGCTTTGGGGTGAATCCTCTCTTTCAATTATTGCTTACAGTCAACATTTGAAGTGGATCAAAACATTATATCTTAAGAAAGTCTTGAGAAGACTACTGAAAACCTACAATTCTTGTCTTAGGCAAACTTTACTGTGATTCTCCTGCAGTGTGACTACTGTATTCAGGGGGCGTTCACATCACTGTTTCAGAACCCTACATGCTATAAAGTAGAGGTTTTGTCTTGTTTCTAGTCCAAATATCCAAACATTATTAAACCAAGAAGCATTTTCTAGACAAGCACAAAATATAGTGGTGTTTTCAGAAAGAATGAGTTAAAAACTCTTTCATTTTGACTCATTATTTCTTGGAAATAAAACATTGTCTTTAAAATGCAATGCAATAATCGTTAGATATTTAGACTCTAGCTGAGAAAAGCATTTGGTCAACTTTATTTTAATGTACAATTCATGCTATTAACAAACTATTAACTTAGACTTTTAGCAAAAACTACTTGATTAGCTGCTTATTATTAGTTAGTAAGCTACTGTTAGGTTTATCTAATAGGTATGTAGAATAAAATACTTTATAAGTGGTGATAAACAGTTAATATCTTAATTATAGGAAGTTAATAAGCCAGTACACTGGAAAAAAGCTATTACTTACAGTCTTTTTGTCTTGAATCTAATCCAAATATCTAAAAACTCTTAAATCAAGAAACATTATCTAGATAACTTTTGGCATAAGATTATTGGCAGATTATTAAAACTCCTTTAATTTTGACTCATTTCTGAAAACATTTAGATTTCTCCAACACATTTCTAATCATAATGGTTTAATAACTCATCTCTAATCACTGATTTAATTTCTCTTTGTCATGATGACAGTAAATAATATTAGACTAGATATTCTTCAAGACACTTCTATACAGCTTAAAGTGACATTTAAAGGCTTCACTAGGGTAATTAGGGTAAAGTTAGGGTAATTAGGCAAGTCATTGTATAACAGTGGTTTGTTCTGGAGACAATCCAAAACTAATATTGCTAAAGGGGCTAATAATATTGAGCTTAACATGGCTTTAAAACTATTAAAAACTGCTTTTATTCTAGCCCAAATAAAACAAATAAGACTTTCTCCAGAAGAAAAAATATTAGAGGAAATACTGTGAGAAATTCCTGAATCTGCTCAACATCATTTGGGAAATATTTGAAGAAGAATATTAATATTGCACAATAAATACTGGCGAATGATTCTGAGCTGTATGTATTGATCGTGGTGGTGTTGTTCAGGTGTGTATATGGGTCATAACTGCATTGATTGTGTTGTTCAGGTGTCCTCCAGCTGCCCGGCGGTGTGCTCCTGTGCTCCGGATGCCCCCCAGTGTCCTCCAGGAGTGGGTCTGCAGCGGGACGCCTGCGGCTGTTGTCTGGTGTGTGCCAGACAGCTGAACGAGGACTGCAGCCGCTCAGAGCCATGCGACCACAGCAAGGGCCTGGAGTGCAACTATGGGGCCAGCCACGGGGCCGCCAGGGGCATCTGCAGAGGTGTGTTTCTCATTACACACACATATACACACACAAACACACACACACACACACACACACACATGCACAATTTAAGTGTGTGTACTGTGTATATTTATTATGTATATATAAATAGACATGCAATGTTTATTTATATTTAAATAGAAAATATATGTATATGATACAAATGATATATACATTTAAATATCTGTGCAACAAAGTTGTTTTGTTTATATTTGTTTCTGCATACAGTTGAGGTCAGATTTATTCACCCTCCTGTGAATATTTATTCTTCTAATATTTCCCAAATGATGTTGAACAGATTCAGGAGTTTCTCACAGTATTTCCTGTAATATTTGTTCTTCTGGAGAAAGTCTTATTTGTTTTATTTTGGCTAGAATAAAAGCAGTTTTTAATAGTTTTAAAGCCATTTTAAGGTCAATATTATTAGCCCCTTCAGCAATATTAGTTTTGGATTGTCTCCAGAACAAACCACTGTTATACAATGACTTGCCTAATTACCCTAACTTTACCCTAATTACCCTAGTGAAGCCTTTACATGTCACTTTAAGCTGAATACTAGTGTCTTGAAGAATATCTAGTCTAATATTATTTACTGTCATCATGACAAAGAGAAAATAAATCAGTTATTAGAGATGAGTTATTAAACTATTATGATTAGAAATGTGCTGAAGAAATCTGCTCTCTGTTAAACAGAATATATTGTATATTTCAGTTTCTATATCACATAAACACAATAACATTTATTATTTATTAAACTTAATTAACCTCTGCCCAGCACTAATTAAAACGCTCTAAATCTTCTGTTCTCAGCTAAATCAGAGGGCCGGCCGTGCGAGTACAGCAGCCGGATCTACCAAAATGGGGAGAGTTTCCAGCCCAACTGTAAGCACCAGTGCACCTGTATGGATGGGGCGGTGGGCTGTGTGCCGCTGTGCCCGCAGGAGCTCTCGCTGCCCGCGCTGGGCTGTGCCAACCCCAGGCTGGTCAAAGTGCCCGGCCGCTGCTGCGAGGAGTGGGTCTGCGATGATGAAGAGCAGGGCGGGAAACTCAGCGAATCGGCCAATAAGATGCCTGGAAATAAAGAAGTGGGCGGAGACTCGGAGAGAGATCTGACCAATAAAAACGAGCTCATCTCTGTCATCATGAACACCGAACTCAAATCGCTACCTGGTAAGATTCAATGCGATTCAGTTCATTACAGGACACAAACTCTTAACACTCTTAAAAAATAAGATTATTGTTTACTTCCCCCATTGGTAGATTAGTTTAGCTTATTTTAAGGAAAAACTCACTTAGATTTGACTCATTACTTTAATATTTATAAAAAAAAAACAAGACAATATTAACTATTTTAAGAAACAAAGGATCTTCAGGGGTAATTATGTTTTGGAGCTCTTTGGATAAGGCATTCTCTAAAGTATCCAAACCTTAATAATGCATAATAATAATAATAATGCACTCGAAAAGTAAGTGGGAAAACAGCCTTTATTAAAGGAATAGTTCACCCAAAAATGGAAATAAGCATTATTTACTCACTCTTTACTTGTTTAAAACCTTTATAAGATTCTTTTTTCTGTTAAACACACAGATATTCTGATATTCTAACCAGTTGCAGGTCTTCAACATTTTTCAAAATATCTTCTTTAACACCCAACAAAAAAAGCTTTCAAGAAAGAATGTTTGAAACCACTCGAGGGAGAGTAAATACTGAGTAATAGAGAAATGAATTGTAATTTGTGTCTCTTTAACATGTTAATGAACTGATGAATATGCTGAATCTGATGTTCATGCATATGTATTTTTTAAATGAAGACTTTGCTTATCTTTGCAGCTTTCCGATCGCGTCAGGTGGAGAAGTGCATCGTGCAGACCACCGGCTGGTCCCAGTGCTCCCGGAGCTGTGGTACGGGAATCTCCACCCGCATCACCAATAATAACGCTGAATGCAAACTGATGAAGGAGAGCCGCATCTGTGAGGTCCGGCCCTGCAGCCAGTCTCCACACACCAGCCTGAAGGTATGTTAAGCTCAGTACATGCAGATTATAAATGACCTGGAGGAACTTTAGTGCATGGGTTATCATTAAGAGAAACAACAGAAAAGCACAAAACTAGAGTGCTGTCAGGAACGCAACTTAATCAAAGAAACTGATCAGAAACTATAAATGTGCATCAGTTCTTTTAAAGTCTTTAACTGACCTGGTGGAACTTTGTGCATGGGTTATTATTAATAGAGACTCAACATTTGTTTAGTGTCAGGAATGCAGTTTAACCAAAGAAATGGACCAAAAACTAAAACATCTGATTGCACATTTGTGTTATGAGTCTTTACCTGACCTTTTTGTGCAAGAGGCATGTTTAAAATCAAGAGTAGAAAAACTCTAAACTAGTTCACAGTGGTGTCAGGAATGCAATTAGAGTTGTTCTTCTCTTTATATTAATGATAACTCATGCACAAAGAGGTCAACCAAGTTCAGTTAAAGGCTTTCTAACCTACATCTGTAATCTGAGTCGTTTATTTATTCGGCTGAATTGCATTTCAGACCCAAATAGAAGCTAATGTGTTCTTCAATTTGAAGCATTTGGTCACTAATTTAAGCCAACTTCTATTATAAGAAACACTTTATTTTTGGACCATTTTCTTTGGTTAGATTGCATTCTTGACGCCAACTCTAAACTAGTTTTAGCCAAAGGAAATGAATAAAACTGTGTTTTAGAGTGAAATGTAAAGGCTTAAATTGGTGGTCTGAATATGTTCATGCATATGTACAGTAGTCAACATTTAAAGTGGATCAAACCCTTCATCAAGCTTTTCAATCCACTTCAAATGTTGATTCTGTAGAAACGAGCCACTCTAAATCAGAAAAGCATTGCAGAAATGATGCGCATTTGACTGATCCTGCATATTCTCTGCATTGCTCTACAGAAAGGAAAGAAATGCAACCGCACCAAGAAGTCTGTGACGCCGGTGAAGTTCTCTTACGCCGGCTGCTCCAGCCTGAAGAAGTACCGTCCTCGGTTCTGCGGCTCCTGCGTGGACGGACGCTGCTGCAGCCCCCAGAACACCAGAACCATTCGAGTCAAGTTCCGCTGCCTGGACGGAGAGACCTTCAACAAGAACGTGATGATGATCGAGTCCTGCAAGTGCACAAAGCACTGCCCGCTCGCCAGCGAGGCCGGATTCCCCTTCTACAGACTCTACAATGACATACATAAGTTCACAGACTGAGGAAACACTGACTGAAACGCTTCTCTTACACTCTCTAATATCCAGAACATCTGACATCAAGAAGCACTTCATAAACGAGGACCAAATATTGTGCTGCTTTCAGAAATAATGAGTCAAAATAAGGTGAGGTTTTCCTCAAGCAAGCTAAATCATCTCACTTCACACTTTAAACAAGGTTATTTAGCTTGATTTAATGAAAAACTTGCTCAATATCTGAAAACAACACAACACTTTGTACTTCTTGAGTCCTTGCTCAAGTCAGATGTTTGGACTAGAGACTGAGGCTGTGTCCACATGTACATGGGTACTGTTATATATTTTTAAACAAATCTCCGTCCACATGAAAACACACATTGTGCATGTGTGTTAAGGCCATGCTGAACCTACAGGGGGCGATAAAAGACTTCACACCGGATGCGCAGTCAGTTTTCTGAACATTTCAGTTTCAGTCGTGTTTTCGTGTGGACGAGCTGAGAGATCGTGTAGAACAGAAGTACAGAAATACCCGTGTTGTGTGGACAATGCCTTCGTAAGACAAGCTTTTTTTTTATGCAGTGTGAGCACCGACCAATAGGCAACCGGGGGTTTCATCCGCCGGCCAATCAACTACCATCTCCTGTTGTAACTAGATTCCCACGGAATTACAGACTTACGATACGGGGACCTTTATCGTGCACTGTTTGCTGAGGTCACAAACGAACAATGGCTCGCTTCACAATGGAGCGCAATGTGTTAATCGCTTCGTTACGGAGCAACCTGTAAAGATACGCTTGTTAATATTTCAGTTCTGATGTATATCTCCATGACATGACCCAACTGTAGATTTGTGTATATGTGTGTGTGTGTGTGTGTGTGTGTGTACTCCAGTTTGCACATGCAAAACCTACAAGACTCAAACCTGACTGGAAGGTTGAGTTTGTCCAGTGGTAACACACTCCCTCCTAATGCGGGTGAACGCATCCTCATTAGCTGCGTCCCAAATCGCACGCTTAAGCACTGTTCTGCGGCATTTCATAGTGTGAGTAGTGCATTTTAATACTTGAATGATGCGCTTATTCAACCGTTAAACACAAGTGTGGACTTTTCCTTTAGTATAAAAGTGTTTCACTGTATGATTGAGTGTATGAGAAGCGCTATATACATGTCAGTAATTATTAATTAGAAGTGCCTGGAGTGTAATTTGGGACGCAACTAATGTTTGGCAGCTAGAGGAAAGCAACTCCACCAACAGGATGAACAGCGGACTCTCACAACAGTTGAATGAATGTTTTATTATTGTTATTAATATTATTTATCGCAAGTGTAGCTCTTCTATTTGAACATCGTCATACTGGAATAAAGAATTATCTATGATCTAATTTTATATGTTATGAGTAAATAAAAAGATTTATTTATGAACCGACCTTACTTGACTGCGTGTTCTTGAAGCTCCTTCACTTCTTTCTCATCAAATCTTCCGACCAATCAAATGCTCTCTAGACATGTCTGACATGCCCCGCCTACTTCTCGTTTACATTTCATTTGATTTGAGATCAACCACTCTGACAAACAAAACACTATTGGCTGTTTTAAAAAAGGGGGCGGAGCTACTACACGCCCCACCCTCTGATTTCAAATTAAAATAACGCAAATTTCAAAGCACTCACAGCTCATCTAAACTCCACATGAACCGGAAGCTGCGACTGTTTACTTTAGTCGCATTGTGACGCAGTTCCTAGAGAAACTGAATATTAAATGAGAAAACAGTGGGCGTGGCTTGTTTTTTCTACTGCGAGGTGATTGGCTGTAGTAAAGTAGGCATTTCATTCAGAAAGATGGGGACAAGTGTTTGAGGAGAGTTATTACAGCCTAACAGACTCCACCTGCTCATCATTTCTGTCTGTTATCAAAACTGACAGCTGGAGGGGCGTGGTTAAGTGTGTCAGCCCCGCCCAATACCTCAGACAGACCTATTCGGAGAATTGAACTGCACACAAACAGGCCTCTTCTGTTCTTAATGACATGCACAGATCAATTGTTCACCACAAAGCGGGTGCTGTTGCTAACAGAATCTTGATTAAGAATGAGGTTATATAACTGCGCTTCTGGAAGTTTCTCTCTCTCTCGGTGTGTGTTGAATGGAATGCTCTCAGAGACCTGTAAGACTGGACGCTTCCTCCTATAAAAGCTGAGCCTCTGTCCTTCATCTGTTCCTTCAAGAAAACAATGAAGAGTCCCAGCAACGGCCCAAAGCGTGGAGCTGCGCCCGGAATCTTGAGTGCTTTTCCAAACGCTGCTCCAGTCTGTGTTTACAGCACTATCCAGAGCCGAAACGCACAGGAATAAAACATCAGGGGTCAGCAGGAGGTCTGACCTTTCCTCTACCGCACGCTAGGACTGTGCTGTAGCATGAATATCTATATTAGTGGTGGATCTGTTATAAGAACAGCAGATAATAACTCATATCATTGGCGATAAATCATCACCAATACTGCAGAAGACCTACTGGAACCAGCATGGACCAAGATTCACACAGAAATCAGTCAAGTTTGGTGAAGGAGAAATCATGGTTTGGGGGTCATTCAGTATGGGGGCGTGCGAGAGATCTGCAGAGTGGATGATCAACATCAACAGCCTGAGGTATCAAGACATTTGTGCTGCCCATTACATTACAAACCACAGGAGAGGGACAATTCTCCAGCAGGATAGCGCTCCTTCTCATACTTCAGCCTCCACATCAAACCTCCTGAAAGCAAAGGTGCTCCAGGATTGGCCAGCCCAGTCACCAGACATGAACATTATTGTTACACAAAGGGAGAATGTCAATCAAAGTGTTTCCTTTATCAAGCCTGATTATAAAAAGTAGAATTACTGAATTAGAGGCTGGAGATATTCACACACTGTGACACATTAAGCCTCATTCCTGCATAATATCTCCTGTTTAAGAGCCATCTCTCCCCCTGTTGATCTGTAATAATGGTTTGGTCCAGGTGAAGGGGATCCAGCTGAGGAATGCAGACGCGCTGCTGCTCGACAGATGCTGGAAAGTATGTGGGAGCAGCTTGTTCACTTCGGGAATCCTGCTAAAAATATGCCACTTCTGAAAGAACAGAGATCCTGGCCTGGAGCAAACAACGTTTTATAACATCCCAGCGGACGACAGCAACACAAGCCGTGGTTATATCACAGCACACAGAGCCAGAAAAACAGCCCATATCAGATGGTGTGAAGGACAGAGACCCAGACGTTTCCTTCAGATAGGAGCGCGCAGACGGCTAAACAAAGACAACAACAATGAGAAGACAGAAGAACTCAACTAAAGCAGCCATTGCGTCCCTTATAGGGAGTCATTTGGCAATTGTGCAATCTTGAATAAGAGCTTCACCGCCTCTGTAGTCCACTCCACTTCATATGAATTTCTACAGCACCTTTATGATGTAGATCAGGAGTCAAGCTCAGTTTAGTTCCACACACTCACCTGTAGGTCTCAAACAAGCCTGAAGGACTTGATCAGGTGTGTTTAATCAGGGTTAAAGCTAAACGGCAGAGCTGCGGCCCTCCAGGAACTGAGTTTGACCCCTGTGCTGTAGATCAACACAGATGAAGTTCTAATAAATGAAGATGTTGTCAGTGTAATGCTTTAAATATTAAATGTTAGATGACTGATTTTATCATCTGTTGTGAGGGGAATGTGAATATGCATTATTTCTTCACTCCTCCTGAATGTTGGTTTATAAGTGTCCGTCACTGAACTCATGCCCCCTAGTGGCCAAACGCAGAACAGAGGACGCCCTTTAAAGGGAAAGTCCAGCTAATATTGAATATTCTGTCAGTATTAGTAATCATGTGATTTGATTGATTCTGGATTTACTTTCATTTTATGGACATGATATTTTTTATGTTGTGCAGAAGAATTATGCAGCTTTGATTGACAGATTTTTGAGAACTATTTAGGATTGCACAGAACCTTTCAATAAAAAGTATTTAAAAGCTATATTATTATTTAATATTTAGTATTTAACCTTTTTATTTTAAAGTGCAAATAATATTTAAGTCATCAGCATTTTTTATGATGTTAATCGTGTTTTAAACACTTTTTAAGGTAGATTGTTTTGACAATAAATATAGCTTGTTTTTATTATAATTGCTGTTTTTTGTTTGTTCTTTCATACATGTGCGTCTGCATTTATCTTTTACTTTTGTACGTTTATATGCATGTACAACACTTTGAGATGCTTCATTTAAAAGGCACTACAGTATATTTAAAGTTTATCATTATTATTATAATTATTAATAAACAGTGGAGAAGTTCTAGGGATGTTTCTGGAATCCTCATCACCAATTAAGTATCCCTAATCGTAATTTAATTGAAAGTTTAAGGCTGAGTAAATAATAACAGAAGGAACATTTCTGGTGTACTTTTTAACTATTATTATTTAATCATCTACACTTATTTCACTTATTTTAGTATGTTAATCGGGTTTTAACTTCATTAAAGTTGCTTTAGCTGTTAAGATGCTCTTAAGATGTTTTAAGTGAGTTAAATTTATTGAAGTTGAAATTACTTGTAAAGTTCATTTGAGTCAACTTAAAAATTGAAGGCCAGGCCAACACTTTACACTGCAGATTTCTTGAAAACCAGATAACATTCGCCATCTGATGGCTAATAAAAGCATAATGTTAACTAAATGTGTATATTTTCTGAAGATGGGAAGAGTTCAATGCAGTGTTGTTGCCATGGTATTTTATGCTGTTTTAGGTGCATTGCTAAGAGGTTGCTAGGGTGTTTTATACTAAGTTTGGCTCTCTTAATGTACATCTTTAGATGATTTTCAACTTTTGCATGGTCTAGCAGGTAAAAACATCACTTATTTTGATCACTAAATGTAATCCAAAAGTAGTCAGATAGAAGTCAGATTGCATTGCCATAAAAGTAATCTAAATGTAATCCAAAGTAGTCAGATTGCATTAAGTAATCTAAATTTAATCAAAATGAAGTCAGATTTCATCACCATAAAAGTAATCTAAATGTAATCCAATAGTTAGAGTGCATTGCCATAAAAGTAATCTAAATGTAATCTAATAGTTAGAGTGCATTGCCATAAAAGTAATCTAAATGTAATGCAAATGCAGTCAGATTACGCTACCATGAAAGTAATCTAAATGTTATCCAATAGTTAGAGTGCATTGCCATAAAAGTAATCTAAATGTAATCCAAATGCAGTCAGATTACGCTACCATAAAAGTAATCTAAATGTAATCCAAATGCAGTCAGATTACGCTACCATGAAAGTAATCTAAATGTTATCCAATAGTTAGAGTGCATTGCCATAAAAGTAATCTAAATGTAATCCAATAGTTAGAGTGCATTGCCATAAAAGTAATCTAAATGTAATCCAATAGTTAGAGTGCATTGCCATAAAAGTAATCTAAATGTAATCCAATAGTTAGAGTGCATTGCCATAAAAGTAATCTAAATGTAATCCAATAGTTAGAGTGCATTGCCATAAAAGTAATCTAAATGTAATCCAATAGTTAGAGTGCATTGCCATAAAAGTAATCTAAATGTAATCCAATAGTTAGAGTGCATTGCCATGAAAGTAATCTAAATGTTATCCAATAGTTAGAGTGCATTGCCATAAAAGTAATCTAAATGTAATCCAAATGCAGTCAGATTACGCTACCATAAAAGTAATCTAAATGTAATCCAAATGCAGTCAGATTACGCTACCATGAAAGTAATCTAAATGTTATCCAATAGTTAGAGTGCATTGCCATAAAAGTAATGTAAATGTAATCCAATAGTTAGAGTGCATTGCCATAAAAGTAATCTAAATGTAATCCAATAGTTAGAGTGCATTGCCATAAAAGTAATCTAAATGTAATCCAATAGTTAGAGTGCATTGCCATAAAAGTAATCTAAATGTAATCCAATAGTTAGAGTGCATTGCCATAAAGGTAATCTAAATGTAATCCAATAGTTAGAGTGCATTGCCATAAAAGTAATCTAATTGTAATCCAATAGTTAGAGTGCATTGCCATAAAAGTAATCTAAATGTAATCCAAAGTAGTCAGATTGCATTAAGTAATCTAAATTTAATCAAAATTAAGTCAGATTTTATCACCATAAAAGTAATCTAAATGTTATCCAATAGTTAGAGTGCATTGCCATAAAAGTAATCTAAATGTAATCCAAATGCAGTCAGATTACGCTACCATGAAAGTAATCTAAATGTTATCCAATAGTTAGAGCGCATTGCCATAAAAGTAATCTAAATGTAATCCAATAGTTAGAGTGCATTGCCATAAAAGTAATCTAAATGTAATCCAATAGTTAGACTGCATTGCCATAAAAGTAATCTAAATGTAATCCAATAGTTAGAGTGCATTGCCATAAAAGTAATCTAAATGTAATCCAATAGTTAGAGTGCATTGCCATAAAAGTAATCTAAATGTAATCCAATAGTTAGAGTGCATTGCCATAAAAGTAATCTAAATGTAATCCAATAGTTAGAGTGCATTGCCATAAAAGTAATCTAAATGTAATCTAATAGTTAGAGTGCATTGCCATAAAAGTAATCTAAATGTAATCCAATAGTTAGAGTGCATTGCCATAAAAGTAATCTAAATGTAATCCAATAGTTAGAGTGCATTGCCATAAAAGTAATCTAAATGTAATCTAATAGTTAGAGTGCATTGCCATAAAAGTAATCTAAATGTAATCCAATAGTTAGAGTGCATTGCCATAAAAGTAATCTAAATGTAATCCAATAGTTAGAGTGCATTGCCATAAAGGTAATCTAAATGTAATCCAATAGTTAGAGTGCATTGCCATAAAGGTAATCTAAATGTAATCCAATAGTTAGAGTGCATTGCCATAAAAGTAATCTAATTGTAATCCAATAGTTAGAGTGCATTGCCATAAAAGTAATCTAAATGTAATCCAAAGTAGTCAGATTGCATTAAGTAATCTAAATTTAATCAAAATTAAGTCAGATTTTATCACCATAAAAGTAATCTAAATGTTATCCAATAGTTAGAGTGCATTGCCATAAAAGTAATCTAAATGTAATCCAAATGCAGTCAGATTACGCTACCATAAAAGTAATCTAAATGTAATCCAAATGCAGTCAGATTACGCCACCATGAAAGTAATCTAAATGTTATCCAATAGTTAGAGTGCATTGCCATAAAAGTAATCTAAATGTAATCCAATAGTTAGAGTGCATTGCCATAAAAGTAATCTAAATGTAATCCAATAGTTAGAGTGCATTGCCATAAAAGTAATCTAAATGTAATCCAATAGTTAGAGTGCATTGCCATAAAGGTAATCTAAATGTAATCCAATAGTTAGAGTGCATTGCCATAAAAGTAATCTAATTGTAATCCAATAGTTAGAGTGCATTGCCATAAAAGTAATCTAAATGTAATCCAATAGTTAGAGTGCATTGCCATAAAAGTAATCTAAATGTAATCCAATAGTTAGAGTGCATTGCCATAAAAGTAATCTAAATGTAATCCAATAGTTAGAGTGCATTGCCATAAAAGTAATCTAAATGTAATCCAATAGTTAGAGTGCATTGCCATAAAAGTAATCTAAATGTAATCCAATAGTTAGAGTGCATTGCCATAAAAGTAATCTAAATGTAATCCAATAGTTAGAGTGCATTGCCATAAAAGTAATCTAAATGTAATCTAATAGTTAGAGTGCATTGCCATAAAAGTAATCTAAATGTAATCCAATAGTTAGAGTGCATTGCCATAAAAGTAATCTAAATGTAATCCAATAGTTAGAGTGCATTGCCATAAAGGTAATCTAAATGTAATCCAATAGTTAGAGTGCATTGCCATAAAGGTAATCTAAATGTAATCCAATAGTTAGAGTGCATTGCCATAAAAGTAATCTAAATGTAATCCAATAGTTAGAGTGCATTGCCATAAAAGTAATCTAAATGTAATCCAATAGTTAGAGTGCATTGCCATAAAGGTAATCTAAATGTAATCCAATAGTTAGAGTGCATTGCCATAAAGGTAATCTAAATGTAATCCAATAGTTAGAGTGCATTGCCATAAAGGTAATCTAAATGTAATCCAATAGTTAGAGTGCATTGCCATAAAAGTAATCTAATTGTAATCCAATAGTTAGAGTGCATTGCCATAAAAGTAATCTAAATGTAATCCAATAGTTAGAGTGCATTGCCATAAAAGTAATCTAAATGTTATCCAATAGTTAGAGTGCATTGCCATAAAAGTAATCTAAATGTAATCCAATAGTTAGAGTGCATTGCCATAAAAGTAATCTAAATGTAATCCAATAGTTAGAGTGCATTGCCATAAAAGTAATCTAAATGTAATCCAATAGTTAGAGTGCATTGCCATAAAGGTAATCTAAATGTAATCCAATAGTTAGAGTGCATTGCCATAAAAGTAATCTAATTGTAATCCAATAGTTAGAGTGCATTGCCATAAAAGTAATCTAAATGTAATCCAAAGTAGTCAGATTGCATTAAGTAATCTAAATTTAATCAAAATTAAGTCAGATTTTATCACCATAAAAGTAATCTAAATGTTATCCAATAGTTAGAGTGCATTGCCATAAAAGTAATCTAAATGTAATCCAAATGCAGTCAGATTACACTACCATAAAAGTAATCTAAATGTAATCCAAATGCAGTCAGATTACGCTACCATGAAAGTAATCTAAATGTTATCCAATAGTTAGAGTGCATTGCCATAAAAGTAATCTAAATGTAATCCAATAGTTAGAGTGCATTGCCATAAAAGTAATCTAAATGTAATCCAATAGTTAGAGTGCATTGCCATAAAAGTAATCTAAATGTAATCCAATAGTTAGAGTGCATTGCCATAAAAGTAATCTAAATGTAATCCAATAGTTAGAGTGCATTGCCATAAAAGTAATCTAAATGTAATCCAATAGTTAGAGTGCATTGCCATAAAAGTAATCTAAATGTAATCTAATAGTTAGAGTGCATTGCCATAAAAGTAATCTAAATGTAATCCAATAGTTAGAGTGCATTGCCATAAAAGTAATCTAAATGTAATCCAATAGTTAGAGTGCATTGCCATAAAAGTAATCTAAATGTAATCTAATAGTTAGAGTGCATTGCCATAAAAGTAATCTAAATGTAATCCAATAGTTAGAGTGCATTGCCATAAAAGTAATCTAAATGTAATCCAATAGTTAGAGTGCATTGCCATAAAGGTAATCTAAATGTAATCCAATAGTTAGAGTGCATTGCCATAAAGGTAATCTAAATGTAATCCAATAGTTAGAGTGCATTGCCATAAAAGTAATCTAATTGTAATCCAATAGTTAGAGTGCATTGCCATAAAAGTAATCTAAATGTAATCCAAAGTAGTCAGATTGCATTAAGTAATCTAAATTTAATCAAAATTAAGTCAGATTTTATCACCATAAAAGTAATCTAAATGTAATCCAAATGCAGTCAGATTACGCTACCATAAAAGTAATCTAAATGTAATCCAAATGCAGTCAGATTACGCTACCATGAAAGTAATCTAAATGTTATCCAATAGTTAGAGTGCATTGCCATAAAAGTAATCTAAATGTAATCCAATAGTTAGAGTGCATTGCCATAAAAGTAATCTAAATGTAATCCAATAGTTAGAGTGCATTGCCATAAAGGTAATCTAAATGTAATCCAATAGTTAGAGTGCATTGCCATAAAAGTAATCTAATTGTAATCCAATAGTTAGAGTGCATTGCCATAAAAGTAATCTAAATGTAATCCAATAGTTAGAGTGCATTGCCATAAAAGTAATCTAAATGTAATCCAATAGTTAGAGTGCATTGCCATAAAAGTAATCTAAATGTAATCCAATAGTTAGAGTGCATTGCCATAAAAGTAATCTAAATGTAATCCAATAGTTAGAGTGCATTGCCATAAAAGTAATCTAAATGTAATCCAATAGTTAGAGTGCATTGCCATAAAAGTAATCTAAATGTAATCCAATAGTTAGAGTGCATTGCCATAAAAGTAATCTAAATGTAATCCAATAGTTAGAGTGCATTGCCATAAAAGTAATCTAAATGTAATCCAATAGTTAGAGTGCATTGCCATAAAAGTAATCTAAATGTAATCCAATAGTTAGAGTGCATTGCCATAAAGGTAATCTAAATGTAATCCAATAGTTAGAGTGCATTGCCATAAAAGTAATCTAATTGTAATCCAATAGTTAGAGTGCATTGCCATAAAAGTAATCTAAATGTAATCCAATAGTTAGAGTGCATTGCCATAAAAGTAATCTAAATGTAATCCAATAGTTAGAGTGCATTGCCATAAAAGTAATCTAAATGTAATCCAAAGTAGTCAGATTGCATTAAGTAATCTAAATTTAATCAAAATTAAGTCAGATTTTATCACCATAAAAGTGAATTAAATGTAATCCACAAGTAGTCAGATTGCATTGCCATAAAAGTAATCTAAATGTAATCCAAATGCAGTCAGATTACGCTACTATGAAAGTAATCTAAACATAATCCAATAGTTAAGAGTGCATTGCCATTAAAGTAATCTAAATGTAATCCAAAAGTAGTCCATTACATTACATTATCATATTATCTGATGGTAATAATACCATATTACAATTCACATGTGATTTCACCAGATAGATGTACAAGGAATATCTTGGGTAATATCTTGAGTAAGACACACACACACACACACACACACACTAGTGGTGATGTAAGCGGGTGTGTGAGACGAGCTGCCAGAAAGAGTGTGTATGGGGAATCATTACTATTATAGCGCTTAACTAGCCGTGACACACACCTCATCTCACACTGCACTGCATGTAGCAATGACGGCATGCTGCAGACGGCGTTACATAAGCAGTAATCATCAACTTCAGCAACTGCGTCTGTTTATCTGCTCAAACAAAGCGCTCATTGATGGAGAAACCCCGCGCTAAAGCCGCTGTCGGTGGAAAAGGGTTCGAGAGCCAGCTTCAGAAAGTCTCTGGGTGTTTTCTCTGCTGAATTATGAACAGAGAACACATGGAGTCAACTCCACAGAGACAGCAGCTTACGCACAAATGCGTAACACAACTGCAGGCCCGCCAAACACCATCAGCTTAAAGTGGAAATCAGAGTTTATACTGGCTGTTGTGTTAGTGCACACCGTCACTCTTCAGGTGAAACATTCATCTGGACATGTGGAAATAAACTTGTTTTGCTAATCTTTAATCAAAATCTGCTTCTCTCTGATAGGGTGAAAATATGCTTAGCCACGCCCCCTCAGTTGTTTGCTGTGAGTGAAAGATGAAAGGTGAGGCTCAGGGCTCAGAAATAAGCCCCACCCCCTAACTCAATATTCAGTTGGAAATATGTTATCATACTGAAACAAGTCTGCTGTAACTTCTGGCTCGAGCTAACTGTAATGCACACTATGAGGCATTTACTCAATTTACTCAAATACACACACACACACTCAGCGGCCACTTTATTAGGTACACCTTACTAGTACAAGGTTGGACCCCCTGTTGCCTTCAGAACTTCAGAACCACCAGCAGCCTGAACCGCTGATACAAGGCAGGATGATCCATGCTTTCATGTTGTTGAGGCCAAATTCTGAGCCGAGCATCCGAATGTGGCAGCAGAAATGGAGACTCATCAGACCAGGCAACGTTTCTCCAATCTTCTCTTGTCCAGTTTTGGTGAGCCTGTGTGAATTGTAGCCTCAGTTTCCTGTTCTTAGCTGACAGGAGCGGCACCCGGTGTGGTCTTCTGCTGCTGTAGCCCATCCGCCTCAAGGTTGGACGTGTTGTGTGTTCAGAGATGCTCTTCTGCAGACCTCGGTTGTATCGAGTGCTTATTTGAGTTACTGTTGCCTTTCTATCAGCTGGAACCAGTCTGGCCATTCTCCTCTGACCTCTGGCATCAACAAGGCATTTGCGCCCACAGAACTGCCGCTCACTGGATATTTCCTCTTTGTCGGACCATTCTCTGTAAACCCTAGAGATGGTTGTGCGTGAAAATCCCAGTAGATCAGCAGTTTCTGAAATACTCAGAGCAGCCGGTCTGGCACCAACAACCATGCCACATTCAAAGTCTCTTAAATCCCCTTTCTTCCCCATTCTGATGCTCGCTTTGACCTGCAGCAGATCGTCTTGACCATGTCTACATGCCTAAATGCATTGAGCTGCTGCCATGTGATTGGCTGATTAGACATTTGTGTTATCGAGCAGTTGGACAGGTGTACCTAATAAAGTGGCCGCTGAGTGTATAAAAATAGTTTTATATGTGGACATTAATCTTCATGATGATGGCATATGACAAGCATTTTTTGTTATTAGTCCTATTAAACTAGTAAGCTTAGGTCAATATTGTGATAAAAGCTTCAGAAATTAATCACAAACAAACTAGTGCACACAAGCAACAGCGCCACCTACTGACTCACATGGAGAATACTGGGTTTTTAACACCCATACACACACACACACACACACACACACACACACACACACACACACACACACACACACTAGGGCCAGTGTAGTTCATCAGTTCCCCTATAGCGCATGTGTTTGGACTGTGGGGGAAACCGGAGCACCCGGAGGAAACCCACACCAACACGGGGAGAACATGCAAACTCCACACAGAAACACACACTGACCCAGCCGAGGCTCAAACCAGAGACCTTCTTGCTGTGAGGCGACAGCACTACCTACTGCGCCACCGAGTTGTAAATATAAAAATTTAAATCCAATAACTTTAAAAACATTCAAATGAAAATAAACAAAAATATGAACTAATTAAGCTTTAGATATCATGCAGAAAAATACTGAAATATTAAACTGCAAACCGAAAAGAAAAAAACGCAATTAAACTATAAAGTCAACATGATATGCAGATGTAGACACGTGCACATACAAATGTACATGAAAAGAGAGAAGACTTCATAAAGATAAATATTTAGATACTATAAACTTAAGAAATAAAATAGACAGGCAATACAGGCAGTGCAGAATTATTAGGCAAATGAGTATTTTGACCACATCGTTCTCTTTATGCATGTTGTCTTACTCCAAGCTGTATAGGCTCAAAAGCCTACTACCAATTAAGCATATTAGGTGATGTGCATCTCTGTAATGAGAAGGGGTGTGGTCTAATGACATCAACACCCTATATCAGGTGTGCAGAATTATTAGGCAACTTCCTTTCCTTTGGCAAAATGGGTCAAAAGAAGGACTTGACAGGCTCCGAAAAGTCAAAAATAGTGAGATATCTTGCAGAGGGATGCAGCACTCTTAAAATAGCCAAGCTTCTGAAGCGTGATCATCCAACAATCAAGCGTTTCATTCACAATAGTCAACAGGGTCGCAAGAAGCGTGTGGAAAAACCAAGGCGCAAAATAAACTGCCCATGAACTGAGAAAAGTCAAGCGTGCAGCTGCCAAGATGCCACTTGCCACCAGTTTTGCCATATTTCAGAGCTGCAACATCACTGGAGTGCCCAAAAGCACAAGGTGTGCAATACTCAGAGACATGGCCAAGGTAAGAAAGGCTGAAAAACCACCACCACTGAACAAGACACACAAGCTGAAACGTCAAGACTGGGCCAAGAAATATCTCAAGACTGATTTTTCTAAGGTTTTATGGACTGATGAAATGAGAGTGAGTCTTGATGGGCCCGTGGCTGGATCGGTAAAGGGCAGAGAGCTCCAGTCCGACTCAGACGCCAGCAAGGTGGAGGTGGAGTACTGGTTTGGGCTGGTATCATCAAAGATGAGCTTGTGGGGCCTTTTCGGGTTGAGGATGGAGTCAAGCTCAACTCCCAGTCCTACTGCCAGTTTCTGGAAGACACCTTCAAGCAGTGGTACAGGAAGAAGTCTGCATCCTTCAAGAAAAACATGATTTTCATGCAGGACAATGCTCCATCACACGCGTCCAAGTACTCCACAGCGTGGCTGGCAAGAAAGGGTCTAAAAGAAGAAAAACTAATGACATGGCCTCCTTGTTCACCTGAGCTGAACCCCATAGAGAACCTGTGGTCCATCATCAAATGTGAGATTTACAAGGAGGGAAAACAGTCCACCTCTCTGAACAGTGTCTGGGAGGCTGTGGTTGCTGCTGCACGCAATGTTGATGGTGAACAGATCAAAACACTGACAGAATCCATGGATGGCAGGCTTTTGAGTGTCCTTGCAGAGAAAGGTGGCTATATTGGTCACTGATTAGTTTTTGTTTTGTTTTTGAATGTCAGAAATGTATATTTGTGAATGTTGAGATGTTATATTGGTTTCACTGGTGAAAATAAATCATTGAAATGGGGATATATTTGTTTTTTGTTAAGTTGCCTAATAATTCTGCACAGTAATAGTCACCTGCACACACAGATATCCTCCTAAAATAGTGAAAACTAAAAACTAACTAAAAACTACTTCCACAAATATTCAGCTTTGATATTAATGAGTTTTTTGGGTTCATTGAGAACATGGTTGATGTTCAATAATAAAATTAATCCTCAGAAATACAACTTGCCTAATAATTCTGCACTCCCTGTAAAAAAACAAGCTGTATTAATACTTCTCCACATGATTACAAGCTCAGTTTAACAGCTCGACTCAAAACTGTCTTCCAGAGGTTTATTAAAAAGCACATGGCATTAAAGATTATAAATGCACAAATAAATGACAAAATGCTGAACACTAACTGCTGGAGCATCACTCTTGATTTGTGTCCTAATATTAGAGCAGAAGAAAAAAACAAAACACATGAGCCAGCTCTGAGCTCATGAGCTGTCAATCCCACATCTGCACACTGCAAGAACACCTCCTTATCGAGTGTTTGTCTTGATTTAGCTCAAATATCTCAAAACTCCTACATCATCATAATGAATGTATTATATAATATAATTAATCCTAATATATAGTGCTGATTTCAGAAAGAAGAGTCAAAATGAAGAGAGTTTCTCCTTAAACAAGCAGAATCATCTGACAATGGAGGAGGAGAAATAATCCTAATATATATACAGAAGAATATTCTTCCTTCAAAGCTAAATCAGATTATTGTGCTTGTTTAAGGAGAATCTCTCTTCATTTCTGAAATGAACACTATACTTGTTCTGGTCTAGAAAATGCTGACTGATTTAAGAGTTTGTAGAAACAGGACACACACTCAGAGTGAGCATCAGTTCTGCAGAGCATCATCAGCTATGTCTGAGTCTGTCCTTCATCATCATCATGTGCTCTCTCAGACTCTCCAGGACGCTTCTGCTCCTCTTCAGTTTGTCCTGCAGTCTGGTCTGTGCTGTTGTCCTCCTGCTCTTCATCTTCAGCGTGTTTATTCTGCGTTTCTTCATCATCATCATCTTCGCTCCTCAGCTCTCCGTCCTCCAGATCTTCATCATCTGAGCCTCTCTGCTTCTTCTTCACTGCTGTTTCTGATGGAGAAGATGAGGATCTGGAGGTGTTAGCGCCCTCAACAGGAGCGTCTGGAACAGAGGAAGTGCTTGATCTGTTGAGTGCTGATGTAGACATTGCTGAGCGTAAAGAGTAAAGGCAGCAGTAGGGCTGGGCGATATGGCAACAACAAAAAATCTAGATTTTTTCATAAAGTTTGACCGATTCTCGATTTCCATTTTTTAATTTATTTTTTATTAATTTTTTTTTAACTGTGTAACTACCTTACCAGCTTACCTTGTTCATTTAAATTTAAATAAATGCCGAAACTAGTTTTTTTCATGCTCACTTGTAAAAGAAAAGCAATAGTGTGACTAAACGCGGTTATGGCACTCTCTCATATAGGGATGCTAAACATAGCTACAATAGAAGTCACAGCAGGTCATATGTTGTGCAGCTTTGGGCAAATTTTATTTGGAGAGAAAATGACCAAAATGTAACTTGAAGATTAAAAAGGATTGGAGGGGAAATAAATATTCAAATCTCTGTCCATAACAGAAAAATAAACAATGATAATGCAACACTAGTTTATCTGTATTAGTGGCATGGCAGAAATATATATTTAGACAGGCCTTGTCAAAGTGAGCGGGCACTTTCACTAATAACAAATATAGCACTTAAATTATTTCATAACAATCAATAAAATAACAGCGGTTTTATATCAAAAGTTGGTAATGATATAAAATATACTACATTTTGATGGTAAAATATAACCATTTAAACGATTTCAGTATTCAAACATTAAATAACGAATGCATCAAGTTAAATATAAAAAAACGAATGAAACAACACAGCATATCAGGATATAAAGGACTATATTTAGCAAAATGCTGCTCTTTTTATCTTTGTAATTTTATAGTTTTATTTCCTTATTTTAATAATTTTTTGTCTTCATAAATAACTAACGAGCTATAGACAAATATCTGCTTGACGTTTTAGAGAATATTTGTGCGTAGCTCCACCACCCAGTATATATTAAAGATCACCGTATCGTTGCAATTATTTCCTCGTGTGTGTGTGTGGAGCGATGGGTAAACGATATAACTAAAAAAATCTCCACTGTGCTGAGCGAGAGCGCTTACTGAGGAGCGCATCATCGATGACGTAAGAGCGACCAGGCCTGAATGTAATGTGAGTGCGGGCCGTCGGGGGAGAAGGGAGGGGGGACAAGCGTGCCTTGGCCCGGTTCAAGGCAACTGTACATAGTGTGAGTACGGCCTAAAAGCGATCTAGAAAGTTAAGTTGGTTGCCCACACCTCTGCCTGTCGAGCCTCCTCTCCTCACAGCTCGCGCGGGAGAGACAGACGGCTGCGGGGACGCGAACAACAGCACGATGCGTGTGGAAACATTAGCGAAGCTGGCTGGCTGACTGTGGTTGCCCTGGCAGCGGGGCTGTTGTTGCTCTAGCGGGAAAATGTCCCGGTGTTCCCAATGGCCGGTTCGCCCTGGCGCGCTTCCGCTAAACCAGCTGTGGCAGCTCATCAACAGAGCCGCGACGTCAACACACAGAATCAGCACAATTCAGCACCGTTGTCTAACAGTTTAAAACGGTTTGGCACAATAGTGGAAAAGCGGCTTTAATATTTTTATAAAAAAAAAAAAAAAAAAAAAAAAAAAAAAAAAAAAAAAAAAAAAAAAAAAATCGCGCTCTCTCAATTTTATAAAAAATTAAATCGTCTTAAAACGTAAATTCGAATTAATCGAAAAAAAAAATCGCCCAGCCCTAGGCAGCAGTAAAACACAGTGAAGCTTCATCAGTGTGTGACAGCTCCAGATGTGCAGAAGCGGAGTGTGTGAGAGCGTGACAACATTAGATTAAACGATATCTAACTACTATAATGGCTCTGTTTAAATGTCTGGGTGAGGAACTACACTATAAACACTGATGTCGCTATATAAACACAACACTATAGATTTAATTCAGGAACAATCCTAATATTGATGAGCAGAGAGAGAGACGTCCGGCTGAATCAGGACATTAGTGTCACACACACTGACTGGGGACGCGTCTCTGGACATCTGTCTGTTCTGGGGATATACAGTAAAGCCACTGTACTGTACTGTGTGTGTGTGTGTGTGTGTGTTGTACCTGGTTGTGGAGCGCGGTACTGCTGACTGTGCTGATCCAGAACCACAAAGACTTCTGGGTATTCGATGATGGTTTTATACATCAAATTCTCCTGCAGAGTCTTGTTCAGCTCCAGCTCATGATACCTGACACACACACACACACACACACACACACACACACACACACACACACACACACACACACACACACACACACACACTGATTGGTTAATACACACGTGAGTCTGTTATTGGTTTTATCAGTTGTCATTGGAGAATGTCTCGATTGACCAATCAGAATGAAGTATTCCAGACAGCAGTGTGATGATGATGATGAAGATGATGAAGAAGATGATGATGTAATCTGCTATCAGAGCTGCTTCCTGCTATCAGGAAAGCAGCTCCATAAAGCATAGAAAGGTGTGTGTGTGTGTGTGTGTGTGTGTGCCTGAATGTGTCTCTGTAAGTGGTGTGTGTTTGTTTCTGCAAGTGTGTGTGTGAGTGTCTGTGTGAGTGTCAAAGTGTGTGTGTGTGTGTGTGTGTTTGAGTGTCTGTGTCTCTGTAAGTCTCTCTGTGTGTGAGTGTCTGTGCATACATGTGTCTGTGTGTGTGTTTCTGTGTGTGTGTGTGTTTATATATGTGTGTGTGTGTGTTTGTGTCTCTCTGTGAGCGTGTGTGTGTCTGTGCATACATGTGTCTGTGTGTGTGTTTCTGTGTGTGTGTGTGTGTGTTTATATATGTGTGTGTGTGTGTTTGTGTCTCTCTGTGAGCGTGTGTGTGTCTGTGCATACATGTGTCTGTGTGTGTGTTTCTGTGTGTGTGTGTGTGTTTATATATGTGTGTGTGTGTTTGTGTCTCTCTGTGAGCGTGTGTGTCTGTGCATACATGTGTCTGTGTGTGTGTTTCTGTGTGTGTGTGTGTGTGTGTTTATATATGTGTGTGTGTGTTTGTGTCTCTCTGTGAGCGTGTGTGTGTCTGTGCATACATGTGTCTGTGTGTGTGTTTCTGTGTGTGTGTGTGTGTGTTTATATATGTGTGTGTGTGTTTGTGTCTCTCTGTGAGCGTGTGAGTGTCCGGTGCATACATGTGTCTGTGTGTGGTGTTTCGTGTGTGTGTGTGTGTGGTTTATATATGTGTGTGTGGTGTTTTGTGTCTCTCTGTGAGCGTGTGTGTGTTTATACATGTGTGTGTGTGTGTGTTTCTGTGTGTGTGTGTGTGTGTTTATATATGTGTGTGTGTGTGTTTGTGTCTCTCTGTGAGCGTGTGTGTGTCTGTGCATACATGTGTCTGTGTGTGTGTTTCTGTGTGTGTGTGTGTGTGTGTGTGTGTGTGTGTTTGTGTCTCTCTGTGAGCGTGTGTGTGTCTGTGCATACATGTGTCTGTGTGTGTTTTTGTGTGTGTGTGTGTGTGTTTATATATGTGTGTGTGTGTGTTTGTGTCTCTCTGTGAGCGTGGTGTGTCTGTGCATACATGTGTCTGTGTGTGGTGTTTCTGTGTGTGTGTGTGGTTTATATATGTGTGTGTGTGTGTTTGTGTCTCTCTGTGAGCGTGTGTGGTGTCTGTGCATACATGTGTCTGTGTGTGTGTTTCTGTGTGTGTGTGTGGTGTTTATATATGTGTGTGTGTGTGTTGTGTCTCTCGGTGAGCGTGTGTGTGTCTGTGCATACATGTGTCTGTGTGTGTGTTTCTGTGTGTGTGTGTGTGTTTATATATGTGTGTGTGGTGTTTGTGTCTCTCTGTGAGCGTGTGTGTGTCGGTGCATACATGTGTCTGTGTGGGTGTTTCTGTGTGTGTGTGTGTGTGTGTTATATATGTGTGTGTGTGTGTGTTTGTGTCTCTCTGTGAGCGTGTGTGTGTCTGTGCATACATGGGTCTGTGTGTGTGTTTCTGTGTGTGTGTGTGTGTTTATATATATGTGTGTGTGTGTTTTGTGTCTCTCTGTGAGCGTGGTGTGTGTCTGTGCATACATGTGTCTGTGTGTGTGTTTCTGTGTGTGTGTGTGTGTTGTTATATATATGTGTGTGTGTGTTTGTGTCTCTCTGTGAGCGTGTGTGTGTCTGTGCATACATGTGTCTGTGTGTGTGTTTCTGTTGTGTGTGTGTGTTTATATATGTGTGTGTGTGTGTTTGTGTCTCTCTGTGAGCGTGTGTGTGTCTGTGCATACATGTGTCTGTGTGTGTGTTTCTGTGTGTGTGTGTGTGTTTATATATGTGTGTGTGTGTGTTTGTGTCTCTCTGTGAGCGTGTGTGTGTCTGTGCATACATGTGTCTGTGTGTGTGTTTCTGTGGGTGTGTGGTGTGTTTATATATGTGTGTGTGTGTGTTTGTGTCTCTCTGTGAGCGTGTGTGTGTCTGTGCATACATGTGTCCTGTGTGTGTGTTTCTGTGTGTGGTGTGGTGTGTGTTTATATATGTGTGTGTGTGTGTTTGTGTCTCTCTGTGGAGCGTGTGTGTGTCTGTGCATACATGTGTCTGTGTGTGTGTGTGTGTTTATATATTTGTGTGTGTGTGTTTGTGTCTCTCTGTGAGCGTGTGTGTGTCTGTGCATACATGTGTCTGTGTGTGTGTTTCTGTGTGTGTGTGTGTGTTTTATATATGTGTGTGTGTGTGTTTGTGTCTCT
>LR812541.1:56296104-56323604 GCA_903798195.1 Danio kyathit
TCTCATATAGGGATGCTAAACATAGCTACAATAGAAGTCACAGCAGGTCATATGTTGTGCAGCTTTGGGCAAATTTTATTTGGAGAGAAAATGACCAAAATGTAACTTGAAGATTAAAAAGGATTGGAGGGGAAATAAATATTCAAATCTCTGTCCATAACAGAAAAATAAACAATGATAATGCAACAATAGTTTATCTGTATTAGTGGCATGGCAGAAATATATATTTAGACAGGCCTTGTCAAAGTGAGCGGGCACTTTCACTAATAAAAATATAGCACTTAAATTATTTCATAACAATCAATAAAATAACAGCGGTTTTATATCAAAAGTTGGTAATGATATAAAATATACTACATTTTGATGGTAAAATATAACCATTTAAACGATTTCAGTATTCAAACATTAAATAACGAATGCATCAAGTTAAATATAAAAAAACGAATGAAACAACACAGCATATCAGGATATAAAGGACTATATTTAGCAAAATGCTGCTCTTTTTATCTTTGTAATTTTATAGTTTTATTTTCCTTATTTTAATAATTTTTTGTCTTCATAAATAACTAACGAGCTATAGACAAATATCTGCTTGACGTTTTAGAGAATATTTGTGCGTAGCTCCACCACCCAGTATATATTAAAGATCACCGTATCGTTGCAATTATTCTCTCGTGTGTGTGTGTGGAGCGATGGGTAAACGATATAACTAAAAAAATCTCCACTGTGCTGAGCGAGAGCGCTTACTGAGGAGCGCATCATCGATGACGTAAGAGCGACCAGGCCTGAATGTAATGTGATGTGCGGGCCGTCGGGGAGAAGGGAGGGGGGACAAGCGTGCCTTGGCCCGGTTCAAGGCAACTGTAACATAGTGTGAGTACGGCCTAAAGCGATCTAGAAAGTTAAGTTGGTTGCCCACACCTCTGCCTGTCGAGCCTCCTCTCCTCACAGCTCGCGCGGGAGAGAGACAGACGCTGCTGGGGACGCGAACAACAGCACGATGCGTGTGGAAACCATTAGCGAAGCTGGCTCGGCTGACTGTGGTTGCCCTGGCAGCGGCTGTTGTTGCTCTAGCGGAAAATGTCCCGGTGTTTCCCATGGCCGGTTCGCCCTGGCGCGCTTCCGCTAAACCAGCTCGTGGCAGCTCATCAACAGAGCCGCGACGCTCAACACACAGAATCAGCACAATTCAGCACCGTTGTCTAACAGTTTAAAACGGTTTTGGAACATAGTGGAAAAGCGGTCTTTAATATTTTTATAAAAAAAAAAAAAAAAAAAAAAAAAAAAAAAAAAAAAAAAAAAAAAATCGCGCTCTCCATCCTCAATTTTATAAAAAATTAAATCGTCTTTAAAACGTAAATTCGAATTAATCGAAAAAAAAAAATCGCCCAGCCCTAGGCAGCAGTAAAACACAGTGAAGCTTCATCAGTGTGTGACAGCTCCAGATGTGCAGAAGCGGAGTGTGTGAGAGCGTGACAACATTAGATTAAACGATATCTAACTACTATAATGGCCTCTGTTTAAATGTCTGGGTGAGGAACTACAACTATAACACTGATGTCGCTATATAAACACAACACTATAGATTTAATTCAGGAACAATCCTAATATTGATGAGCAGAGAGAGAGACGTCCGGCTGAATCAGGACATTAGTGTCACACACACTGACTGGGGACGCGTCTCTGGACATCTGTCTGTTCTGGGGATATACAGTAAAAGCCACTGTACTGTACTGTGTGTGTGTGTGTGTGTGTGTTGTACCTGGTTGTGGAGCGCGGGTACTGCTGACTGTGCTGATCCAGAACCACAAAGACTTCTGGGTATTCGATGATGGTTTTATACATCAAATTCTCCTGCAGAGTCTTGTTCAGCTCCAGCTCATGATACCTGACACACACACACACACACACACACACACACACACACACACACACACACACACACACACACACACACACACACACTGATTGGTTAATACACACGTGAGTCTGTTATTGGTTTTATCAGTTGTCATTGGAGAATGTCTCGATTGACCAATCAGAATGAAGTATTCCAGACAGCAGTGTGATGATGATGATGAAGATGATGAAGAAGATGATGATGTAATCTGCTATCAGAGCTGCTTTCCTGCTATCAGGAAAGCAGCTCCATAAAGCATAGAAAGGTGTGTGTGTGTGTGTGTGTGTGTGTGCCTGAATGTGTCTCTGTAAGTGTGTGTGTGTTTGTTTCTGCAAGTGTGTGTGTGAGTGTCTGTGTGAGTGTCAAAGTGTGTGTGTGTGTGTGTGTGTTTGAGTGTCTGTGTCTCTGTAAGTCTCTCTGTGTGTGAGTGTCTGTGCATACATGTGTCTGTGTGTGTGTTTCTGTGTGTGTGTGTGTGTTTATATATGTGTGTGTGTGTTTGTGTCTCTCTGTGAGCGTGTGTGTGTCTGTGCATACATGTGTCTGTGTGTGTGTTTCTGTGTGTGTGTGTGTGTGTGTTTATATATGTGTGTGTGTGTGTTTGTGTCTCTCTGTGAGCGTGTGTGTGTCTGTGCATACATGTGTCTGTGTGTGTGTTTCTGTGTGTGTGTGTGTGTTTATATATGTGTGTGTGTGTGTTTGTGTCTCTCTGTGAGCGTGTGTGTGTCTGTGCATACATGTGTCTGTGTGTGTGTTTCTGTGTGTGTGTGTGTGTGTGTTTATATATGTGTGTGTGTGTGTTTGTGTCTCTCTGTGAGCGTGTGTGTGTCTGTGCATACATGGTGTCTGTGTGTTGTGTTTCTGTGTGTGTGTGTGTGTGTTTATATATGTGTGTGTGTGTTTGTGTCTCTCTGTGAGCGTGTGAGTGTCTGTGCATACATGTGTCTGTGTGTGTGTTTCTGTGTGTGTGTGTGTGTTTATATATGTGTGTGTGTGTGTTTGTGTCTCTCTGTGAGCGTGTGTGTGTCTGTGCATACATGTGTCTGTGTGTGTGTTTCTGTGTGTGTGTGTGTGTTTATATATGTGTGTGTGTGTGTTTGTGTCTCTCTGTGAGCGTGTGTGTGTCTGTGCATACATGTGTCTGTGTGTGTGTTTCTGTGTGTGTGTGTGTGTGTTTATATATGTGTGTGTGTGTGTTTGTGTCTCTCTGTGAGCGTGTGTGTGTCTGTGCATACATGTGTCTGTGTGTGTGTTTCTGTGTGTGTGTTGTGTGTTTATATATGTGTGTGTGTGTGTTTGTGTCTCTCTGTGAGCGTGTGTGTGGTCTGTGCATACATGTGTCTGTGTGTGTGTTTCTGTGTGTGTGTGTGTGTTTATATATGTGTGTGTGTGTGTTTGTGTCTCTCTGTGAGCGTGTGTGTGTCTGTGCATACATGTGTCTGTGTGTGTGTTTCTGTGTGTGTGTGTGTGTGTTTATATATATGTGTGTGTGTGTTTGTGTCTCTCTGTGAGCGTGTGTGTGTCTGTGCATACATGTGTCTGTGTGTGTGTTTCTGTGTGTGTGTGTGTGTTTATATATGTGTGTGTGTGTGTTTGTGTCTCTCTGTGAGCGTGTGTGTGTCTGTGCATACATGTGTCTGTGTGTGTGTTTCTGTGTGTGTGGTGTGTGTGTTTATATATGTGTGTGTGTGTGTGTTGTGTCTCTCTGTGAGGCGTGTGTTGTCTGTGCATACATGTGTCTGTGTGTGTGTTTCTGTGTGTGTGTGTGTGTGTGTTTATATATATGTGTGTGTGTGTTTGTGTCTCTCTGTGAGCGTGTGTGTGTCTGTGCATACATGTGTCTGTGTGTGTGTTTCTGTGTGTGTGTGTGTGTGTTTATATATATGTGTGTGTGTGTTTGTGTCTCTCTGTGAGCGTGTGTGTGTCTGTGCATACATGTGTCTGTGTGTGTGTTTCTGTGTGTGTGTGTGTGTTTATATATGTGTGTGGTGTGTTTGTGTCTCTCTGTGAGCGTGTGTGGTCTGTGCATACATGTGTCTGTGTGTGTGTTTCTGTGTGTGTGTGTGTGTTTATATATGTTGTGTGTGTGGTGTTGTGTGTCTCTCTGTGAGCGTGTGTGTGTCTGTGCATACATGTGTCTGTGTGTGTGTTTCTGTGTGTGTGTGTGTGTTTATATATGTGTGTGTGTGTGTTTGTGTCTCTCTTTGAGCGTGTGTGTGTCTGTGCATACATGTGTCTGTGTGTGTGTTTCTGTGTGTGTGTGTGTGTGTTTATATATGTGTGTGTGTGTGTGTTTGTGTCTCTCTGTGAGCGTGTGTGTGTCTGTGCATACATGTGTCTGTGTGTGTGTTTCTGTGTGTGTGTGTGTTTATATATGTGTGTGTGTGTTTGTGTCTCTCTGTGAGCGTGTGTGTGTCTGTGCATACATGTGTCTGTGTGTGTGTTTCTGTGTGTGTGTGTGTGTTTATATATGTGTGTGTGTGTGTTTGTGTCTCTCTGTGAGCGTGTGTGTGTCTGTGCATACATGTGTCTGTGGGTGTGTTTCTGTGTGTGTGTGTGTGTTTATATATGTGTGTGTGTGTGTTTGTGTCTCTCTGTGAGCGTGTGTGTGTCTGTGCATACATGTGTCTGTGTGTGTGTTTCTGTGTGTGTGTGTGTGTTTATATATTATGTGTGTGTGTGTTTGTGTCTCTCTGTGAGCGTGTGTGTGTCTGTGCATACATGTGTCTGTGTGTGTGTTTCTGTGTGTGTGTGTGTGTTTATATATGTGTGTGTGTGTGTTTGTGTCTCTCTGTGAGCGTGTGTGTGTCTGTGCATACATGTGTCTGTGTGTGTGTTTCTGTGTGTGTGTGTGTGTGTGTTTATATATGTGTGTGTGTGTGTTTGTGTCTCTCTGTGAGCGTGTGTGTGTCTGTGCATACATGTGTCTGTGTGTGTGTTTCTGTGTGTGTGTGTGTGTTTATATATGTGTGTGTGTGTGTTTGTGTCTCTCTTTGAGCGTGTGTGTGTCTGTGCATACATGTGTCTGTGTGTGTGTTTCTGTGTGTGTGTGTGTGTGTGTTATATATATGTGTGTGTGTGTTTGTGTCTCTCTGTGAGCGTGTGTGTGTCTGTGCATACATGTGTCTGTGTGTGTGTTTCTGTGTGTGTGTGTGGTTTATATATGTGTGTGTGTGTGTTTGTGTCTCTCTGTGAGCGTGTGTGTGTCTGTGCATACATGTGTCTGTGTGGTGTGTTTCTGTGTGTGTGTGTGTGTTTATATATGTGTGTGTGTGTGTTTGTGTCTCTCTGTGAGCGTGTGTGTGTCTGTGCATACATGTGTCTGTGTGTGTGTTTCTGTGTGTGTGTGTGTGTTTATATATGTGTGTGTGTGGTGTTTGTGTCTCTCTTTGAGCGTGTGTGTGTCTGTGCATACATGTGTCTGTGTGTGTGTTTCTGTGTGTGTGTGTGTGTGTTTATATATGTGTGTGTGTGTGTTTGTGTCTCTCTGTGAGCGTGTGTGTGGTCTGTGCATACATGTGTCTGTGTGTGTGTTTCTGTGTGTGTGTGTGTTTATATATGTGTGTGTGTGTTTGTGTCTCTCTGTGAGCGTGTGTGTGTGTCTGTGCATACATGTGTCTGTGTGTGTGTTTCTGTGTGTGTGTGTGTGTTTATATATGTGTGTGTGTGTGTTTGTGTCTCTCTGTGAGCGTGTGTGTGTCTGTGCATACATGTGTCTGTGTGTGTGTTTCTGTGTGTGTGTGTGTTTATATATGTGTGTGTGTGTGTTTGTGTCTCTCTGTGAGCGTGTGTGTGTCTGTGCATACATGTGTCTGTGTGTGTGTTCTGTGTGTGTGTGTGTTTATATATGTGTGTGTGTGTGTTTGTGTCTCTCTGTGAGCGTGTGTGTGTCTGTGCATACATGTGTCTGTGTGTGTGTTTCTGTGTGTGTGTGTGTGTTTATATATGTGTGTGTGTGTGTTTGTGTCTCTCTGTGAGCGTGTGTGTGTCTGTGCATACATGTGTCTGTGTGTGTGTTTCTGTGTGGTGTGTGGTTTATATATGTGTGTGTGTGTGTTTGTGTCTCTCTGTGAGCGTGTGTGTGTCTGTGCATACATGTGTCTGTGTGTGTGTTTCTGTGTGTGTGTGTGTTTATATATGTGTGTGTGTGTTTGTGTCTCTCTGTGAGCGTGTGTGTGTCTGTGCATACATGTGTCTGTGTGTGTGTTTCTGTGTGTGTGTGTGTGTGTGTTTATATATGTGTGTGTGTGTGTTTGTGTCTCTCTGTGAGCGTGTGTGTGTCTGTGCATACATGTGTCTGTGTGTGTGTTTCTGTGTGTGTGTGTGTGTGTGTTTTATATATGTGTGTGTGTGTGTTTGTGTCTCTCTGTGAGCGTGTGTGTGTCTGTGCATACATGTGTCTGTGTGTGTTTCTGTAAGTGTGTGCGTGTGTTAATATGTGTGTGTGTGTGTGTGTGTTTTTGTCTCTCTGTGAGCGTGTGTGTGTCTGTGCATACATGTTTGTGTGTGTGTGTTCGTCTTTGTAAGTGTGTGCGTTTGTACATGTGTGTGTCTGTATGCACCTGAGTGTCTGTGTATGTGTGTTTGAATGCATGTCTCTGTAAGTGTGTGTGTATCTGTGCATGTGTGTGTGTGTCTGTGTGCACGTCTGTATGAGTGTGTCTAAGTGTGAGAGTCTGTGCATACATGTGTGTGTGTTTGTCTCTGTAAGTGTGTGCGCATGTGTCTGTGTGTGTGTCTGTGCATACATGTCTGTGTGTGTGTGTGCGTCTGTGGATACATGTCTGTGTGTGTGAGTTTGTATGTGTGTGTGTCTCTGTAAGTGTGTTTGTGTCTGTGCATACATGTCTGTGTGTGTGTGTGTGTATGTTCGTCTCTGTGTGTGCGTATGTACGTGTGTGTGTCTGTGTATGTGTGCGTGCATGTGTGTGTGTGAGTATCTGTTTAAGTAGGTGTGTGTGCCTTTGAGTTGGTGTGTCTCTGTGTGTGTGCACGCATGTCTGTGCATACTTGTCTGTGTGTGTGAGTGTCTGTAAGTATGTGTGTGTGTGCCTTTATGAGTGACTTAAAGTGTCTGTTTAAGTGTAAAACAGCCCCACAACATGATGCTGCCGCCCCCATACTTCACAGTTGGGATGGTGTTCCTAGGCTTGTCAGCTTTCCCCTTTGTCCTCCAAATGTAACACTGGTCATTATGGCCAAACAGTTCAATCTTAGCTCCATCAGAGCACAGGACATGTCTCCAAACATTAGTCTTTTCCCAGTGTCATTTAGCTAATTGTAATCTGGCTTTATTGTTGATTCTGGCTTGTTGATTTTCTCATGTTGTCCCACAAGGAAGCAGTGTGTTTGAGCTTTTCCTTCAATACTATTCTACAGTTGTGCCTCCAGTTAACTCAAATGTTGTCAATTAGCCAATCAGAAACTTCCAAAACCTTGACACCATCATCTGAGCTTTTTCAGAGGCAGAATAATCTTATTGTATGTAAACTTGACTTTCAAGAAGAGTTAGAACAATTTCTCCAACAATATCTCTCTCATTATTCTGCTGTTAAACAGAACAGAAACTAATGTGATCATCCTGACTTACCTACAAGAGGAAAAGTGTAGTCACATTAACATCTGACTTTATTTAAATGGTGAAGTGCCTTAATACAGTGTGTGGAAACTTCTGACTTCAACTGCACATTTTAATCACATGTCATAGGTAACAGCAGTACCTGAGAGAGTTCAGCTGCTCCAGTTCTGCTTTCAGAAAGACTCTGATGTTCTGCTGACTGGAGACGTAGAGCTTTAACCTGAAACACACACACACACACACACACACACACACACACACACACACACACACACACACACACACACACACACACACACACACACACACACACACACACACACACACACACACACCTGTTTAATATATTGAATTAATAAAATAATAAATGTGGTGGATCATACACACTTCTGCCGTCGCACTGGATCTGCTTCTGAAGGATGGATGTAGCCGTGTAGGATCTGTTTAAGCGGAGTGTTATCTGGACACCTGACCATACAAAACACACACAACAGAAACATTTGCACACACACTCGCTCCAGAACTGCAGGAACATTTCAGGCCCTTTCCTTTAAACTGGAACTATTAACAACAAATGTATAATTTACATTAAACTGAGTCCACTATTAATGTGATCGGGAGCATCAATATGTTACCAAATGTTAAGCTTATTGTTGATGACAATACAATAGCTGAAAATATTAAAAGTTGTTGACGATAATACAGTTGACGATAATAACAGTTGTTGACAATATCATAGTTGAGTTGACAAAGATATCAGAGTAAACAACGATAACAGTTGACAATACCAGAGTTGACGGTAATAACAGAGCTGATAACAATAACAGTTGATGACGATAACAAAGCTGACATAAGCAGAGTTAACGATAAAGTTGACAAAGTTGAAGACAGAGGTGACAAGAGCAGAGTTGACGATAGCAGAGTTGACGATAAAGTTTACAAAGTTGAGGATAAAGTTGACGATAGCAGAGTTGACGATAACGGAGTTGACGATAGCAGAGCTGACGATAAAGTTTACAAAGTTGACGATAGCAGAGTTGATGAAAGCAGAGTTGACGAGAGCAGAGTTGACGAGTGCAGAGTTGACGAGAGCAGAGTTGACGAGAACAGAGTTGACGAGAGCAGAGTTGACGAGAGCAGAGTTGACGAGTGCAGAGTTGACGAGAGCAGAGTTGACGAGAGCAGAGTTGACGAGAGCAGAGTTGACGATAGAAGAGTTGACGAGAGCAGAGTTGACGAGAGCAGAGTTGACGAGAGCAGAGTTGACGATAGAAGAGTTGACGAGAGCAGAGTTGACGAGAGCAGAGTTGACGATAGAAGAGTTGACGAGAGCAGAGTTGACGAGAGCAGAGTTGACGAGAGCAGAGTTGACGAGAGCAGAGTTGACGATAGCAGAGTTGACGATAACAGAGTTGACGAGAGCAGAGTTGACGATAGAAGAGTTGACGAGAGCAGAGTTGACGAGAGCAGAGTTGACGAGAGCAGAGTTGACGAGAGCAGAGTTGACGAGAGCAGAGTTGACGATAACAGAGTTGACGAGAGCAGAGTTGACGATAGAAGAGTTGACGAGAGCAGAGTTGACGATAGAAGAGTTGACGAGAGCAGAGTTGACGAGAGCAGAGTTGACGAGAGCAGAGTTGACGAGAGCAGAGTTGACGAGAGCAGAGTTGACGAGAGCAGAGTTGACGATAGAAGAGTTGACGAGAGCAGAGTTGACGAGAGCAGAGTTGACGATAACAGAGTTGACGAGAGCAGAGTTGACGAGAGCAGAGTTGACGATAGAAGAGTTGACGATAACAGAGTTGACGAGAGCAGAGTTGACGAGAGCAGAGTTGACGAGAGCAGAGTTGACGAGAGCAGAGTTGACGATAGAAGAGTTGACGAGAGCAGAGTTGACGATAACAGAGTTGACGAGAGCAGAGTTGACGATAACAGAGTTGACGAGAGCAGAGTTGACGATAACAGAGTTGACGAGAGCAGAGTTGACGATAACAGAGTTGACGAGAGCAGAGTTGACGAGAGCAGAGTTGACGATAACAGAGTTGACGAGAGCAGAGTTGACGAGAGCAGAGTTGACGAGAGCAGAGTTGACGAGAGCAGAGTTGACGATAACAGAGTTGACGAGAGCAGAGCTGACGAGAGCAGTGTTGACGATAACAGAGTTGACGATAGCAGAGCTGACGAGAGCAGTGTTGACGATAACAGAGTTGACGAGAGCAGAGTTGACGAGAGCAGAGTTGACGAGAGCAGAGTTGACGAGAGCAGAGTTGATGATAGCAGAGTTGACGAGAGCAGAGTTGACGACAGCAGAGTTGACGATAGCAGAGTTGACGAGAGCAGAGTTGACGATAGCAGAGTTGACGAGAGCAGAGTTGACGAGAGCAGAGTTGACGATAACAGAGTTGACGAGAGCAGAGTTGACGAGAGCAGAGTTGACGAGAGCAGAGTTGACGAGAGCAGAGTTGACGAGAGCAGAGTTGACGAGAGCAGAGTTGACGATAGCAGAGCTGACGAGAGCAGTGTTGACGATAACGGAGTTGACGATAGCAGAGCAGACGATAAAGTTTACAAAGTTGACGATAGCAGAGTTGATGATAGCAGAGTTGATGATAGCAGAGCTGACAATAAAGTTTACAAAGTTGAGGATAAAGTTGACGATAACAGAGTTGACGAGAGCAGAGTTGAAGATAACAGAGTTGACGATAACAGAGTTGACGAGAGCAGAGTTGAAGATAACAGAGTTGACGATAACAGAGTTGACGAGAGCAGAGTTGAAGATAACAGAGTTGACGATAACAGAGTTGACGATAACAGAGTTGACGAGAGCAGAGTTGACGAGAGCAGAGTTGACGAGAGCAGAGTTGACGATAGCAGAGCTGACGAGAGCAGTGTTGACGATAACAGAGTTGACGAGAGCAGAGTTGACGAGAGCAGAGTTGACGAGAGCAGAGTTGACGAGAGCAGAGTTGACGAGAGCAGAGTTGACGAGAGCAGAGTTGACGATAACAGAGTTGACGAGAGCAGAGTTGACGATAACAGAGTTGACGAGAGCAGAGTTGACGAGAGCAGAGTTGACGAGAGCAGAGTTGACGAGAGCAGAGTTGACGAGAGCAGAGTTGACGATAACAGAGTTGACGATAACAGAGTTGACGAGAGCAGAGTTGAAGATAACAGAGTTGACGATAACAGAGTTGACGATAACAGAGTTGACAAGAGCAGAGTTGACGATAGCAGAGTTGACGATAGCAGAGTTGACGATAAGAGAGTTGACGATAGCAAAGTTGACGATAGCAGAGTTGACGATAACAAAGTTGACGAGAGCAGAGTTGACGATAACAGAGTTGACGATAGCAGAGTTGACGATAGCAGAGTTGACGAGAGCAGAGTTGACGAGAGCAGAGTTGACGAGAGCAGAGTTGACGAGAGCAGAGTTGACGAGAGCAGAGTTGACGAGAGCAGAGTTGACGAGAGCAGAGTTGACGAGAGCAGAGTTGACGAGAGCAGAGTTGACGATAGCAGAGCTGACGAGAGCAGTGTTGACGATAACGGAGTTGACGATAGCAGAGCTGACGATAAAGTTTACAAAGTTGACGATAGCAGAGTTGACGAGAGCAGAGTTGATGATAGCAGAGCTGACAATAAAGTTTACAAAGTTGAGGATAAAGTTGACGATAACAGAGTTGACGATAACAGAGTTGACGAGAGCAGAGTTGACGATAGCAGAGTTGACGATAACAAAGTTGACGAGAGCAGAGTTGACGAGAGCAGAGTTGACGATAGCAGAGTTGACGATAGCAGAGTTGACGATAACAGAGTTGACGAGAGCAGAGTTGGCGATAAGAGAGTTGACGATAGCAAAGTTGACGATAGCAGAGTTGACGATAGCAGAGTTGACGATAGCAGAGTTGACGATAACAAAGTTGACGAGAGCAGAGTTGACGATAGCAGAGTTGACGATAGCAGAGTTGACGATAGCAGAGTTGACGATAACAGAGTTGACGAGAGCAGAGTTGGCGATAACAGAGTTGACGGTAGCAGAGTTGACGATAACAGAGTTGACGAGAGCAGAGTTGACGATAGCAGAGTTGATGATAACAGAGTTGACGGTAGCAGAGTTGATGATACCAGAGTTGACGATAACAGAGTTGATGATAGCAGAGTTGATAATAACAAAGTTGACGATAGCAGAGTTGACGATAACAGAGTTGATGATACCAGAGTTGACGATAACAGAGTTGATGATAGCAGAGTTGACGGTAATAACAGAGCTGATAACAATAACAGTTGATGACGATAACAAAGCTGACGTAAGCAGAGTTAACGATAAAGTTGACAAAGTTGAAGACAGAGGTGACAAGAGCAGAGTTGACGATAGCAGAGTTGACGATAAAGTTTACAAAGTTGAGGATAAAGTTGACGATAGCAGAGTTGACGATAACGGAGTTGACGATAGCAGAGCTGACGATAAAGTTTACAAAGTTGACGATAGCAGAGTTGACGAAAGCAGAGTTGACGAAAGCAAAGTTGACGAGAGCAGAGTTGACGAGAGCAGAGTTGACGAGAACAGAGTTGACGATAAGAGAGTTGACGATAACAGAGTTGACGAGAGCAGAGTTGACGAGAGCAGAGTTGACGAGAGCAGAGTTGACAAGTGCAGAGTTGACGAGAGCAGAGTTGACGAGAGCAGAGTTGACGAGAGCAGAGTTGACGAGAGCAGAGTTGACGAGAGCAGAGTTGACGAGAGCAGAGTTGACGAGAGCAGAGTTGACGAGAGCAGAGTTGACGATAGCAGAGCTGACGAGAGCAGTGTTGACGATAACGGAGTTGACGATAGCAGAGCTGACGATAAAGTTTACAAAGTTGACGATAGCAGAGTTGACGAGAGCAGAGTTGATGATAGCAGAGCTGACAATAAAGTTTACAAAGTTGAGGATAAAGTTGACGATAGCAGAGTTGACGATAACAGAGTTGACGATAACAGAGTTGACGAGAGCAGAGTTGACGATAACAGAGTTGACGATAACAGAGTTGACAAGAGCAGAGTTGACGATAGCAGAGTTGACGATAGCAGAGTTGACGATAAGAGAGTTGACGATAGCAAAGTTGACGATAGCAGAGTTGACGATAGCAGAGTTGACGATAACAAAGTTGACGAGAGCAGAGTTGACGATAGCAGAGTTGACGATAACAGAGTTGACGATAGCAGAGTTGACGAGAGCAGAGTTGACGATAGCAGAGTTGACGAGAGCAGAGTTGACGAGAGCAGAGTTGACGATAGCAGAGTTGACGAGAGCAGAGTTGACGAGAGCAGAGTTGACGATAACAGAGTTGACGAGAGCAGAGTTGACGAGAGCAGAGTTGACGAGAGCAGAGTTGACGAGAGCAGAGTTGACGAGAGCAGAGTTGACGATAGCAGAGCTGACGAGAGCAGTGTTGACGATAACGGAGTTGACGATAGCAGAGCTGACGATAAAGTTTACAAAGTTGACGATAGCAGAGTTGACGAGAGCAGAGTTGATGATAGCAGAGCTGACAATAAAGTTTACAAAGTTGAGGATAAAGTTGACGATAGCAGAGTTGACGATAACAGAGTTGACGATAACAGAGTTGACGATAACAGAGTTGACGAGAGCAGAGTTGACGATAGCAGAGTTGACGATAGCAGAGTTGACGATAGCAGAGTTGACGATAACAGAGTTGACGAGAGCAGAGTTGGCGATAAGAGAGTTGACGATAGCAGAGTTGACGATAGCAGAGTTGACGATAGCACAGTTGACGATAGCAGAGTTGACGATAACAGAGTTGACGAGAGCAGAGTTGGCGATAACAGAGTTGACGGTAGCAGAGTTGACGATAACAGAGTTGACGAGAGCAGAGTTGACGATAACAGAGTTGACGATAGCAGAGTTGACGATAACAGAGTTGACGGTAGCAGAGTTGATGATACCAGAGTTGACGATAACAGAGTTGATGATAGCAGAGTTGATAATAACAAAGTTGACGATAGCAGAGTTGACGATAACAGAGTTGATGATACCAGAGTTGACGATAACAGAGTTGATGATAGCAGAGTTGACGGTAATAACAGAGCTGATAACAATAACAGTTGATGACGATAACAAAGCTGACGTAAGCAGAGTTAACGATAAAGTTGACAAAGTTGAAGACAGAGGTGACAAGAGCAGAGTTGACGATAGCAGAGTTGACGATAAAGTTTACAAAGTTGAGGATAAAGTTGACGATAGCAGAGTTGACGATAACGGAGTTGACGATAGCAGAGCTGACGATAAAGTTTACAAAGTTGACGATAGCAGAGTTGACGAAAGCAGAGTTGACGAGAGCAGAGTTGACGAGTGCAGAGTTGACGAGAGCAGAGTTGACGAGAGCAGAGTTGACGAGAGCAGAGTTGACGATAACAGAGTTGACGATAACAGAGTTGACGATAACAGAGTTGACGAGAGCAGAGTTGACGAGAGCAGAGTTGACGAGTGCAGAGTTGACGAGAGCAGAGTTGACGAGAGCAGAGTTGACGAGAGCAGAGTTGACGAGAGCAGAGTTGACGAGAGCAGAGTTGACGAAGGCAGAGCTGACGAGAGCAGAGTTGACGATAACGGAGTTGACGATAGCAGAGCTGACGATAAAGTTTACAAAGTTGACGATAGCAGAGTTGACGAGAGCAGAGTTGATGATAGCAGAGTTGACGATAGCAGAGCTGACGATAAAGTTTACAAAGTTGAGGATAAAGTTGACGATAACAGAGTTGACGATAACAGAGTTGACGAGAGCAGAGTTGACGATAAGAGAGTTGACGATAAGAGAGTTGACGATAGCAAAGTTGACGATAGCAGAGTTGACGATAGCAGAGTTGACGATAGCAGAGTTGACGATAGCAGAGTTGACAATAGCAGAGTTGACGATAACAGAGTTGACGAGAGCAGAGTTGACAATAGCAGAGTTGACGATAACAGAGTTGACGGTAGCAGAGTTGATGATAACAAAGTTGACGATAGCAGAGTTGACGATAACAGAGTTGATGATACCAGAGTTGACGATAACAGAGTTGATGATAGCAGAGTTGATAATAAAGTTGACGATAACAGAGTTGATGATACCAGAGTTGACGGTAATAACAGAGCTGATAACAATAACAGTTGATGACGATAACAAAGCTGACGTAAGCAGAGTTAACGATAAAGTTGACAAAGTTGAAGACAGAGGTGACAAGAGCAGAGTTGACGATAGCAGAGTTGACGATAAAGTTTACAAAGTTGAGGATAAAGTTGACGATAGCAGAGTTGACGATAGCAGAGTTGACGAGAGCAGAGTTGACGAGAGCAGAGTTGACGAGAGCAGAGTTGACGAGAGCAGAGTTGACGAGAGCAGAGTTGACGATAGAAGAGTTGACGAGAGCAGAGTTGACGAGAGCAGAGTTGACGAGAGCAGAGTTGACGATAACAGAGTTGACGAGAGCAAAGTTGACGATAGCAGAGTTGACGATAGCAGAGTTGACGATAGCAGAGTTGACGATAACAGAGTTGACGATAACAGAGTTGACGGTAGCAGAGTTGACGATAACAGTCACGATAACAGAGTTGGCGATAGCAGAGTTGACGATAAGAGAGTTGACAAGAGCAGAGTTGACGAGAGCAGAGTTGACGAGAGCAGAGTTGACGAGAGCAGAGTTGACGAGAGCAGAGTTGACGAGAGCAGAGCTGACTAGAGCAGAGTTGACGATAGCAGAGTTGACGATAGCAGAGTTGACGATAACAGAGTTGACGAGAGCAGAGTTGACGAGAGCAGAGTTGACGAGAGCAGAGTTGACGAGAGCAGAGTTGACGAGAGCAGAGTTGACGATAGCAGAGTTGACGAGAGCAGAGTTGACGAGAGCAGAGTTGACGAGAGCAGAGTTGACGAGAGCAGAGTTGACGAGAGCAGAGTTGACTAGAGCAGAGTTGACGATAACAGAGTTGACGATAGCAGAGTTGACGATAGCAGAGTTGACGAGAGCAGAGTTGACGAGAGCAGAGTTGACGAGAGCAGAGTTGACGAGAGCAGAGTTGACGAGAGCAGAGTTGACGAGAGCAGAGTTGACGATAGCAGAGTTGACGAGAGCAGAGTTGACGAGAGCAGAGTTGACTAGAGCAGAGTTGACGATAACAGAGTTGACGATAGCAGAGTTGACGAGAGCAGAGTTGACGAGAGCAGAGTTGACGAGAGCAGAGTTGACTAGAGCAGAGTTGACGATAGCAGAGTTGACGATAGCAGATTTGACGATAGCAGAGTTGACGATAGCAGAGTTGACGATAGCAGATTTGACGATAGCAGAGTTGACGAGAGCAGAGTTGACGATAGCAGAGTTGACGATAGCAGATTTGACGATAGCAGAGTTGACGAGAGCAGAGTTGACGATAGCAGAGTTGACGATAGCAGAGTTGACGATAGCAGAGTTGACGATAGCAGATTTGACGATAGCAGAGTTGACGATAGCAGAGTTGACGATAGCAGAGTTGACGATAACAGTCACGATAACAGAGTTGGCGATAGCAGAGTTGACGATAAGAGAGTTGACGAGAGCAGAGTTGACGAGAGCAGAGTTGACGATATCAGAGTTGACGAGAGCAGAGTTGACGATATCAGAGTTGACGAGAGCAGAGTTGATGATAACAGAATTGAAGACAGTTGACATTAGCAGAGTTGACGGTGATAACAGAGTGGATGACAATAACAGTTGACGATGATAAAGTTGACGGCGATAATAGAGATGACAATAACAGAGTTGATGGCGATAACAGTTGACGTTAGATTTAAAGAGAGAATTGTTGACAAGAGCAGAGTTGACAATAATGACAGTTGTTGAAGATTTTCATGTTTCAGTTATTCAAAGTTATGATCAAAATAAATGAATAAAACATTACCAACCGAACATTTGATATTCAATATTCTGACATGATTCCGTGCACAGACATACATTTGATTTATTCATCCAAATTTGTGAATTCACTTTTATAATTGCATTCTGTGATTCTCCAACTAGTTTTAGCCAAAGCACCTACGAATATTTATAAGCCACAGAAATATTAAAATGACAGAAATATTACTTTAAATTCATCCACATTTCTCCAACGTCTGCAACACCTGACTGTATTCAATAAATTCAGTTTTATAATTGCATTCTGTGATTTTCCAGCTACGCTTTTACCACGTCATTGGCCAGAGCACAAATGAATATTTATAATCGTCAGACAAGAAGCTGATTTTTTTACCTCTCAGAATAAACGGCGTCGCTCTGAGGAAAATGGATCTTGAGATGCCAGTGAAATCGCCGTTCCCTGAGGAATAAAACCACACAGACGTTTCACAACACAGAAACCCATCCAAAACTCATTTTTTAAAACACCACTGTGAAAATAAGATCAAATCATCAAGTCATGTTCACACACAGAGCCTAGCTCAGTTTCAGGGCCGGATGCAAACATTGACAATATTAAAATATGACAACTGCCAAAAGGAATCAGAAATTCTGCTGAGGTTTTCAGTCATTCATGGCATTTTTAAACTGCAGTACATTGTTTACAATTCATTGAATTGGCCATTTTTTCCTCTTAATAATACCGTTATATAATTTTCTGTAATAAACCTGTAAATAAACCTATATCGTTTTAATTTCTGTCTGTCAAAATAGCACAAGATTATCCTAATCCAATATATGTGATATCAAAAATGGGTTAGCACAAATGTAATCCAAAAGTAGTCAGGTTGCAATGCAATAAAATTAATCTAAATGTAATCCATAAATCAGATTGTAACTATAAAAGTAACCTAAATGTACTGTAATCCAAAAATAATCTGGTTATGTTATATACAAGTAATCTAAATGTAATCCAAAAGTAGTCAGATTACTTTACCATTAAAAGTACTCAGATTACGCTAAGTGTGTAATCTAACAGATTACATTACTGACTACAAGTTGTCATGTAAAGTGAAACCAGTAACTGGTTATAATCCCTCAGTCCTCCGCTCAACTCTGGTTCTGTTGTAATGTTATGATGAGCTGGCGATCAGACAACATCATGATGGTTTTCCAGAGAACATGAAACTTTATATCTGCTGCTTTAGGGTTTGTGCAGGTTTCACCAAGTCATCTTTAAGACTCTATAAGAGTGTGCGGGAACTCTGATTTACAAAAGAGATTTTATACACACAAGAACTAAAGAGTCTTCTGTAATGTTTGAAAGAACTTTTGTGAAAAACGTAATGCCAAATAATGAGGGAAATAAAGAAAGCATACATGCATATACATATGAACAGATAAATACATAAAAACTCTATGTTAAAGAGAACTCAACATGCTTTAAAAAATGAGATTATGTATAAACAAGTTAATAAATTGATATAAGAATAAATGAAAGTATCATTCAGAAACATATCAAAGTGTTGGCATCTTACTGTATCTCTTGTATGATCTTAATCCAAATGCTTTTGTTCAGAAATAAACACTTCTGTGATGTAGTGATACTATCAGTTTCTAAATCACCGGCATTGCTTTGTAAACTACTGTTAAAAATTACAATGAGGCAATGGATTTTAATCCCAGAAACTTAAGGCATGGCCTCAGATGGCACACACACACACACACACACACACACACACACACACACACACACACACACACACACACACACACACTTCTGAACTATGCCTATTGGTTTAATCAGCTTTTAATAAAACACACTCTTCACCTTCTGCGTGAGTCACTCAGCTCAAAGATGGAATAAAACACTCATGTGAGAGTTATCTGCTGAACATTTCTGAATCACACCATTACAGCAAGAAGAGTCCATCAAACCTTGTGTGCCAATGCCAGAGATATGCCAGAACATGAACACACACACTCAAACACACACTCCGTTGAAGTCAGAATTATTCACCTCATGTGGATTTCTGATTCTTCTTCAAACACTTCCCCAAATGATGTTGAACTGATTGAGGAATTTCTCACAGTATTTCCTCTAATATTTTTTCTTCTGGAGAAAGTCTTATTTGTTTTATTTTGAATAAATAAATATTGTTATTCTATTTAACTGTATAGGTTTTATGTGTAGTGTGCATCTGTGTCTATATGGATACCGTGCATACACACTTACCGGCCACTTTATTAGGTACACCTGTCCAACTGCTCGTTAACACAAATGTCTACTCAGCCAATCACATGGCAGCAGCTCAATGCATTTAGGCATGTAGACATGGTCAAGACGATCTGCTGCAGGTCAAAGCGAGCATCAGAATGGGGAAGAAAGGGGATTTAAGAGACTTTGAACGTGGCATGGTTGTTGCTGCCAGACAGGCTGCTCTGAGTATTTCAGAAACTGCTGATCTACTGGGATTTTGAAGGAAGCCAAATGATCATATGCAGTGTTTATATGGCAAAACATGTCTCTTTCACCAAGAAGGTCCATACAGATCCCAAAGGCAGAAACTGATTAGATCAGGGCCTGGTTAATATGTGGACTTTGGGGGATTTACAATGTGGTCGCATGTTGATTGGTCAGTTTGTATGTCTCAGTTTTGGTCACATGGTCAAGGAAGAAACAAAATAGTTAGCAAACTTTGCTCTGGTCTCTTTTCCTGCTCTGCTCTCTATATTCTCTGACCCTACTGCTATCAGGCTATCTTCTGGGCCTACTTTCTTGCTCGAAGGTAACTTTATTTTACATTTAATCTGGGTACAATTATTATCATATGTTTTTATCATTTCATGTTTTATCATTTTATACAGTTATTTGTAACTAATTCAGTTGTAACCATCGCAAGTTATTATCATTAAATCATTTCATTTTCAAGTATTTGTGAATTACTTTTGATTTAACATCAACACTTAATTGCTCCAAATTGCAATACAACACAATCACATAACAACAGCGCTCTCCCACATTTTAAACTAATTAACACTGCCCTTATTTCTGTTTTTGGTAAAAGATTGCAGAAGGATGCTTTGACTAGAAATGTACAGTTTTCACCATCATACTGATAACTTTTTAGTCTTTCAGCAGAACTACAATTCAAACCGCTGTAGTTAAAACCCATTCTTCATCATTTTCACCTCTAGGGTTTACAGAGAATGGTCCGACAAAAAGGAAATATCCAGTGAGCGGCAGTTCTGTGGGCGCAAATGCCTTGTTGATGCCAGAGGTCAGAGGAGAATGGCCAGACTGGTTCCAGCTGATAGACAGGCAACAGTAACTCAAATAAGCACTCGTTACAACCGAGGTCTGCAGAAGAGCATCTCTGAACACACAACACGTCCAACCTTGAGGCGGATGGGCTACAGCAGCAGAAGACCACACCGGGTGTCACTCCTGTCAGCTAAGAACAGGAAACTGAGGCTACAATTCACACAGGCTCACCAAAACTGGACAAGAGAAGATTGGAGAAACGTTGCCTGGTCTGATGAGTCTCCATTTCTGCTGCCACATTCGGATGCTCGGCTCAGAATTTGGCCTCAACAACATGAAAGCATGGATCATCCTGCCTTGTATCAGCGGTTCAGGCTGGTGGTGGTGGTGTAATGGTGTGGGGGAGATTTTCTTGGCACACTTTGGGTCCATTAGTACCAATTGAGCATGGTGTCAACACCACAGCCTACCTGAGTATTGTTGCTGACCATGTCCATCCCTTTATGACCACAGTGTCTCCATCTTCTGATGGCTACTTCCAGCAGGATAACGCACCATGTCATAAAGCTCCAATCATCTCAGACTGGTTTCTTGAACATGACGATGAGTTCACTGTACTCAAATGGCCTCCACAGTCACCAGAGCTCAATCCAATAGAGCACCTTTGGGATGTGGTGGAACGGGAGATTGGCATCATGGATGTGCAGCCGACAAATCTGCAGCAACTGTGCGATGCTATCATGACAATATGGAGCAAAATCTCTGAGGAATATTTCCAGTAGCTTGTTGAATCTCTGCCATGAAGGATTAAGGCAGTTCTGAAGGCAAAAGAATGTCCGACCCGGTACTAGTGAGGTGTACCTAATAAAGTGGCCGGTCAGTGTATATGTACAGTAGCTATATATTGTGTTTATTTCCTAGTTTTGTTCTTGTATTTAGTGATCTCTTGACTCCTCCATATGAACATAAGAGAACATGTACGCTGTAAGTTTGTGTGGATTATAAATAGTTTTGTTATGAAGAGTTAAAGTCAATGAAAAGTTTTAATGCATCAAAAATATAATAGTCTTTATCCACTGAGAAATGCATAAGAATATTAATGTTCAAGAGAGGGTGAGCTCCTTTCTGCAGAGCACTGTATACACATATCTACACACCATATACATATTAAAAAGCGTCTGCTGAATGACTGACTATACACGTACATCACAATTCAGTCCAACACCCAGAGACCTGCTGCTTTCTGCCTTCTGGGAGAGCGTTTCCTTTGGCAGGTGTACAGCGCAGGTATTTACAGCTCTGCATGGGCTTGGTGGACGCTGTTACGCAGCAATGGAAAGTGTGTGTGTGTGTGTACTCATGGAAAAAAGAGATCATGGCAAAAGGGATTTTCTTCCTCAGCATTTCTGGCATGATTTCCGTGAGAAGCATGCGTCCAAACATTCCTAAATCAAGATACATTACTTGTGGAGCTCAAATATTATCAGATAAGAGTCTTGTGTTCTCAGAAACTTACAACAAACAAACAAGTGTAGCTTACAAATAAGAAAACAATATCTGCCAAACAATATACGTTTCCTTCAGCTTAGTCCCATTATTAATCAGGGGTCGCCACAGCAGAATGAACCGCCAACTTATCCAGCATATGTTTTACACAGCAGATGCCTTTCCAGCTGCAACCCAGTACTGGGAAACACCCATACACACTCATTCACACACGCACTCATACACTACGGCCAGTTTAGTTGATCAATTCCCCTATAGCGCATGTGTTTGGACTGTGGGGGAAAGCGGAGCACCCGGAGGAAACCCACGCCAACACGGGGAGAACATGCAAACTCCACACAGAAACACCAACTGACCCAGCCGAGGATCGAACCAGAGACCTTCTTGCTGTGAGGCCACAGTGATAACCACTAAGAAGACACCATGCCGCTTCAATTAAATACATTTAAAAGGCAATACATGTCAAAGAGAACATGAAAATAATAAACAATAAGATTAGCTTATCAGTGTGTTTTTGCAGTCAAATCAGAGCTTTCACTGTAAATAAAGCTGCTCTTACTCAGAGTTTTTCTAGTCCAAATATCTCAAAATGATTAAATCCGTCAGCATTTTCTAGACGAGAACAGCACATAGTGTTGTGTTCAGAAATAATGAGTCAAAATGAAGAGAGTTTCTCCTTAAAACAGGCAGAATAATCTGCTAATGTGGGACTAATGTTATTTAAATCTAAAGTGAGATGATCTGCCGTCTGTCTGATGATTATAACCGTACATTAATGATAATCTCGGGTTGTGTGTTGATGACGGTGCAGGAATAAAGGATTCCTCAGCGCTGAGCTCAGGTAATGCCGCTCACACACACACACACCTGCTGCAGCCCCACGGCATGGAAACACCACACACATCTTCATTTCACAACACCTGGATCAGCACACAGCTTCTGTCAGAGCATCCGAAACACACGCCAGAACACACACACACATAAAAATACACACAAATATCCACACAGACACACACACATCTCTGAAACTGTGTTCTGAGTTCAATGCCAAACACAAATGTTAACTCCTGCAATCATCAAGCAGATCTCAGATCAGCTGATCAATAACCCCAGCTACAGGACTCTTAATATGGAACTCACAGGAAATCAGTCAACAGAGACGAGCTGTCGAACAGATGAAGCTGTCAGAGCTCTAAACACATCAGATCATCACGTCTGAACATCACACTGACGTGTCAAATACTTTAATAAACCCTTATTTACAAAAAGTAGAATGCCTCTGATCAGTGTGTGTGTGTGTGTGTGTGTGTGTTTGAGCTGAGAATGTCACACAGATAATGTTCTCCATCTCTCTGAAACTGACCCTTTCAGGCTTTGATCCTAATTGTGGCGTTTTGGTGACTGTCGCTTTAAATGCAAATGAGATGGTGCTCTTTTCAGAAGAGGGCGGAGCTACAGATGCCTGTGCATCACCATAGCCACAGATAATAACACACACCTCTGCACACTGAAGCAAACACACACTGAACACTGGCAGCACACTGCAGGACAGCGCGAACTGAAGCTGGAAACACTCACTGATGTTGCACTTGACCAGTACACACACACACACACACACTGGAGTCTCCAGCCCAGGACAGAGTGTTCCAAACACACACCGTTCAGTTCATTTCTGCAGGAATCGCTGCTAAGTGGCTTGAGGAGCTGACAGAGATGCTGCTGAGGAGACACACACACACACACACACACACACACACACACACACACACACGAGCAGCAAGTCTCTGGTGTTCATGCAGTAAACACACACAGCAGTGAGGGTTGAGTATTGTTGATTATTGTGATCATCATATCTCTGCTTCATCAGTTCCATCATTCTCCTCCTGTGTTTCTACATTTGTTTTGTTTTCTCAGTATTCCCCAAGAGCTGTTCAACAACACACATCTAATCACTGCACAGAATTATCCTACAGCAGCTGTATCCACACACTTCTGCAGCATGAAAACACCATGACATGTCTGCAGATATATCAGAGTCATGCTCAGTGAACGTGTGTGTTTATCTGAGGATCAACTCTACAGTCAGCTCTTCTGCAAGACACTTTTGGTTTTAACAAACAGAACTGAGAACTAGGGCTAGACAATAAACCCGATATCTGTATTTATTGAGTGAACACTATTGTCAGTATCGATAAAAAAAAAAGTTCTTTATGAAGGCTGTAGTTTTATTAAAATGTCCCTGCTGAGCGCACGCATTGGAAGCAGTGCCAATAAGGTTAGGGTGTAAGTTTGTCATTTCCGATGAAGGCACACCACTTGCCTCGCAAGCAGCACACATGTGACGCGTGCGCATTTTCCAGGCACCCATAGTTGAAAACTTTTCCAAATGCTGTGAGCGCACCGCAATTCATGTGAGTAGAACTAACCAATCAGCTTCACACTTTAATGGAATATACACATTTCAGTAATAACGGCAGACTAATGACCAGGGCCAGACGGAATCTGCAGACGATTTTTGCCATTTCTGCTGAGAATTTTGGTAAAAATCTGTGGATTTCTGCGGAATTATTTTGGGAGTCTCATAACTAAAACCTTAATATGTTAAGTAAAAAATAATATCTTTTTAACTTGTATTTAATGTTTAAAATGCAAATCCAATTAGATTAACTGTAAATAGTTAACTTTAAGTAAATAAACAGAATTAATGATGGGCTAAAAATCTGCAGAATTCTGCGCGCGCAGATTCCGTGTGGGCCTACTAATGACCTCAGACAAACACAGCGCACCCAAGCACTGCAGCGCTTGTACTTTTCTACATACACTTAAGCTGCAGCAATGGTTTGTCTGTTTGTCATCCTCAGAGACGCCATAGAAAATAGTGAAGGAAAGCACGCACTCACGATTACCACTTCAGGTCAGAATAACAACACATGTGAAAATGAGTGCCGTATAGCAGCAGTGAAGAGATTGTAAATAAAAAAGGATGTCACCAGAGTGGCTTTTAGGTCTCTTTTCTTGTTCAAACTCTCTGAAAGAGTTTTAGCATAGTGGGTAATGTAGTCATTCAACTTCACTATCTGTAATGCTCAGTGTGTGTTTGAACAATAATGGTTTGTTCCTTTACTTGAAAGCTCAGATTTGATCACCATAAATAGTGTTGTTGACAGAGTTTGACGTTTTCTGGATCATTATTACTCACTCCTAACAGATGTTGATCTACCTTCACCATTGAACACATGTTGTAACGTTTTATTGATCAAGTTTAAGAGTCTCTTTAACACTTCTGTTTATTTTATTATACAGAGATCAGAGATTTAGTTTAAATAGTTTAGTTTTTGACTATTAAAACTATCTGCCTTAGTAATGTTGGTAAATGAAAGTGGTTAAATAAAAAAATCCTAATATTCCTGAATGTGTCGTTACAAAATATTCAATAATTATTGATACCGAATGATATAAACATGATATTGTGATAATTTTTCTTTGTGCAGTATCGCCCAGCCCTAATTAGAAACTGTTTTTTATTAAAATTAAAATGAAGAAATAATCAGCTGAATAAAAATAAACTAAAATATTCAGTACTGTGAAAAATTCACTGTAAAACTAGAAATCTAACATTATCATCTGTACAACCCATATTTATTTGAGTCTTGGGTTATTCACTCATTAAACTTCATGTTTCATTGCTAGATGATCATTATTGAACAATTATTCAGTGTTGTATTTCTGATAGCTGGTTGTCGCCACCTACTGTTTAAATAATGTAATTGCTGCCTACAACTTTCATTTTTGAGCGTCGCGTTAAATTCATATGACAGTGATTGTAATCTTCACTATAAACATCAGTGGTTTTATCTGAACTATAAACTGTTCTCCCAGTACTGCCGTGTTATTGGACTGTTTGTAGACTAAAGACTGAATCTCTTTCTTGATGTTTGCGTCTTTCAAACACAGATTTGAATGCAGCGATTCGACAGATTAATAAACATATGCAAATCAGCATCATTTATAATTGATGTGGTGTTGGTGTTGAGATCCCGATGCACTGAATGCATTGATGCAGACTAGGGATGCAACGATTAACCGATTTCACTATTAACCGCGCTTTAATTTGTCACGGTTAATTAATCGTAAAGGCTTCTCAGCACCGCGTTTCTGCACAGAACTAAGCTGCAGCAACCAAACAAAGGTATGCCAACTGTGTGCTAGTTTGAACACCGAGACTAATAACCACGCACACTGGATTAACTATGAATAAGGTCATTAACTAAGGCAAGCTCGTGTAAATTGGTTATTTCCAATGGAGGGACGCGCACGCGACGCAACGTGCTCACGCTTTTCAGCCGCACCTAGTTTAGATGACAGGGAGATGTGTGACTGCGAGAACTGCAAACGGCTAAAGTTTGGGAAAGAAGCAATGAAAAGTACACAGGTTTGCAAACAATGTTTACAAATAATGGCGCTGATGAGCGCATGTTAATGCGAGAGAAAGTTAATCCGGCAGCTGAGATCAATCGAGTGACTTCGGAGAGTGCTGGAAAACTCGGAGTGGATCAGCTGTTTAATGGCCCGAATCTCGATGCGTTGCATTCACTGCGTGTTCAGCGCAAATGGACGCTAAATGTAAAATCTAACACAGTATAGTCAAAGACTATACAATAGGGACTTTGGTATTGTATATACGTATAAAAACAATAATGCAAGATGTATATTTCTAACTGCAATGCTTCATTTTTGCTTGACGCAAACCATACATTTATGTCAATGTAACAGTTGGACTTTTTATAGCAGATAACTCACATTTAAGCACATTCAAGGCAGCATGATGATGAGAAATGTAATACAATGTTAGTATTATTGTCATCAGAGTAATCATTAATATTTTATAAATATTAGACATTAATTTTGGAATTATTGCACAAATATCAATAAGTCACAATAGAATTAGTTAATTTCTGTTTTTTTTTTTGTTAGTCCTGATTGATGTTGTTTTCAAATACAATAAATCTGTTAATATTCAATATGCAGGGGTGCTCATTCATTTTTGGTGGGTGCTCCTAAATTTTTTCTGGTGCTCCTAAATGTTTAAAGTTGGGAGCACCTGTGCTACCAAGTAAAAAAAGTGAATTTCGAGCCTTGCATTAGACAAATACTATTTTTTTTAATTCTCATTTTTATTTATTTTCTCATTGTTCTGTCATTTATTTACAGCGTAAAAATTATTTATGTTTAAATGTCAAAAATGTCACTTATTTTTGAGCACAAAGAGAAAATTGGACTATTGTTTGTTTTTAATATTATGATGTGATGTATTATTTGGTTACTGAGCAGCAATAAACAACACTTAAAAATATGAGGAGTTATGATGTGATTTTCTAAACTAGTCATGTTTTGAAATTAATAAATGCATAATAATCGTGATAACCGTGATTATTTCTCAGACTATAATCGTACAACTAAAATCTATAATCGTTGCATCCCTAATGCAGACTAAACAAGTGACAGAAAACACCTTTAATAACCTAAGAAACCCACCACATCCGCAATAACCCAGCACAACTTCCTTCGTCATCATTATATTTTACAGGAAAGCCTAAAAGCTTTCATACAGGTGATTTGAATGACGCGACAGGCAATCTCTCTGTGATCAATACTAATTTAGGATTCATTTACAAGTAAAAAAATGTATTAATCCGTAAGTCACGTGTGTTCTGATCTGTACGAATCACAGCTCAACCGTGATCAGTTACACCCCTATTGATTATACTACAGTAACAGCCTAACACGAGGAAAAGTACACATGAAGGATCTTCTAAATGCACTTAAGTGGTCTAATTTGAACTTTGTTTGTTCTATTTGACCTTGTTATTTCTCAATATATTCATTTTTTTAAAATCATAAACTGATTTGTTTTTGTGCTTTGTTTTTAAAACGCCATATCGCCCAGCTCTGGACATCGCATACACTATTATTGCCTCTCTAGTGACACGGACTGTCAAACACACCACAGGACATCAGTGTGTGTGTAATCTGAACATTGGTTTTTCTGAAACACACACACAGAGTTTTCCTCAGTTTCAGACTGACACGGGCGATCTGAGACTCTCTGGCTGAATGCGGCGCTGCACATCTGCATCTGCTCAACATCTGCTTCTGATATTCTGTTCTGGGGACGTTCTGAAACGGGTTCCTCTCCCACATTTGTCCTGCTTCTGTAGGTCACAGCGGCTCGTGAATGAGTGTCATGTCATGTCCTCAGCGGGAGGTGTGTGTTCAGCCTAATGAACTCCTCTGCTGCACACTGAACATTACTGTAGTCAATAAAGAAGATCCCGTCTGACTG
>LR812541.1:56328604-56331104 GCA_903798195.1 Danio kyathit
GTTTTTGCACAGATTTAGCTTATTCAATCACAGAAAACAGGAAATGCCCTAACTTTGATCATTTATATATTACATATTTAATAATGAAGTCAAATAATTATAGCATAATGTTTAAGTTCATTTTAAGCCATCTCGCAGCCCACCTGCAGGCCCACCGGTTGAGAATCCCTGCTCTACATGATGTCTGCATGTTAACATATCATGTAATCATTTGTTTATTTACTGGGTCTTCGTATATTTTATTATTTTAATATTTACATATTTATTTAAATACTTTCCTCATAAATAGTTTGTTTATTATTTATTTTCCGTTTGGCTGTATATTGTCCTTGTGGAACCATTTTTTTCTGAAGCTAAATCATTTTCATTCTTGTCATCGCTGCTGGAAACTTTAATATTAAAAAGTTTGGTTTTTTTTGACTACTTGTTTAACAGACTATTACTTGCGCGCACATGGTTGTTTACATAATCTTCAGGCTGGTTGAAGTGTAGATTAATATATTCGCTGATTTTATTAACTGATGAAAACGTAGCAGAAATCAAAAGATTAGGTGAGATTTAGCCTAGTTCAGAATAATGTTATCCATGTTTTAATTCGTTTTATGAACACTGCATTATGAGTATTCACATTTCAACATGCACTTAAGGTTTCGGGTGTAGCAAGCTACTTTTACTTTTTATAGTCTACACTAAATGTAAAATTAAAATGTAATAATCAGTCTAGCTTTTTCCTTTATTATTATTCACGTATTTTCACATTTTAACTATTTATTTATGTATTATTTATTTATTTAGGCTGTTTATTTTTGGTGGAGGTGACGCGTTGGCGCAGTGGGTAGTGCTGTGGCCTCACAGCAAGAAGGTCTCTGGTTTGAGTCTCGGCTGGGTCAGTTGGTGTTTCTGTGTGGAGTTTGGATGTTCTCCCCGTGTTGGCGTGGGTTTCCTCCGGGTGCTCCGGTTTCCCCCACAGTCCAAACTATGGGTGTGACGAGATTAAATCGCGGCCAGATTTCTCGTCGAGGTGAAAAGTTGTCTCGTCTCGTGAGTTGTGATGTTGTGATGGAGCGTGAGGGTGAAATTAGCATTGACGATTGGAGGCAGGATTGGATTTGATCTGCAAATAAAGTGCTTTGCACACACCTGGCAACCCAGGCTGGCCTCAGAGTTGCGCTTGTCACTCGGTTGGGTGGGCGGGTGTGACGTAACCGCTTTATTCACCGGAGTTCAGCAGGTGCCGGATCCAACATGGGCTACAACTACAGCCTCACACATTATGGTTCATATCCATGCAATGGAATAGCACTTCAGATATGCTGAAAGGTATAATCGGCGTAAACACAAATGGAATTACGACGTGGAGTATTCCTATTTTAGTCGCATTATTGAAGTGCAGATATGTAAACGCTGTAATCAAACTATTAACACCGTGAAGGACTTTTAGCCGCATTTTGCGACAGGACCTACACACCTAGCGAGTCAGTAAAGCACCACAGACGCACACATCTCTAAGCGCACGCAAACAAACACACACACTCACTGAATGAACTCCAGCTGAATTTGTTTTTCATTCTGCGTTCGGTATCAAACTCCATTAAAACAACTCTCCTACCAGTCCTTCATATTCGCATGATCCCATCCGGTAGCTCAGAGTGAGTCACGGGGCCTGAATGAAATCTTGCTAAATGAAAGTGAAACTCATTTATTAAATTAAAAATGAAATACAAAAAATTACATATATTTGTTTCAGTGTGTGGAAATAAGTTTGATATATCATGTGAAATTGTACAGGGGAGAAGCCAGTCGGTAGAGTTTATAGCTATATTTAGCAGTGTTTGCATGGCCTTTATGACAGAATTCATTTAAATAGAAATAAAACACCATTCATTACAATGTTTTTAAAAAGCACCTAAACTGTTTTGTATTTTGTGATTTTTTTTCTAGTTGAATAAAAATCTATTTTCCATTCATATATGAGCAAATATTTAGCTAATATTTAAAATGATATATAAAAAGATTATTGTCCATTCACAAAGGCTATTAGCAAAATATTCATCAGTGTTTGCATGTCCATTACTGCATATAATTCATTAAAACAGAAGTAAAATAACATTCATCACAAGTTGAATTAAAGAAAGCACCTAAGTAGTTTTGTGATTAGTTTTTTTTCCAGCTGAATAAAAGACTCTTTTCCATTCATATTTCATCATTGAAGATTTCTTAAAAATAGTGTAAAAATCTCGTCTCGTGAACCCAATCTCGTATCTCGTCTCGTCTCGTGGAGTAGGCATCTCGTCACACCCCTAGTCCAAACACATGCGCTATAGGGGAATTGATCAACTACATTATCTGTAGTGTATGAGTGTGTGTGAATGAGTGTGTATGGGTGTTTCCCAGCACTGGGTTGCAGCTGGAAGGGCATCCGCTTTGTAAAGCATATGCTGGATAAGTTGGCGGTTCATTCCACTGTGGTGACCCCTGATAAATAAAAAGACTAAGCCGA
>LR812541.1:56333604-56386104 GCA_903798195.1 Danio kyathit
TCATGTGAGACTGTCTATACATGTGTGTGTTTGTGTGTATCTGTGTATAATGCGTCTGTGTGTGTGAGTGTGTTTGCTTGTGTATGATCTGTGAGAGTGTCTCACGTGTGCTTACATGTACATGCGTGTGTGTTATGTGTCTGTGTTCGAGTATATGTGTGTGTCTCTATATGTATAATGTGTGTGTGTGTGTGTGAGAGAGAGAGAGTGCATTTGCTTGTGTATGATGCATGTGTGTGTGTGTGTGTGTGAGAGAGAGAGTGAGCATGTAGTGTTTGATTGTGTATGTGTGTGAGAGTGTCTCTACATGTGTGAGTATATCTGAGTGTGTTTGTGTATGTGTGTGTGCGTGTGTCTATGTGTATAATGCATCTGTGTGTGTAAGAGTGTGTGTACATGTGTGTGTTATGTGTCTGTGTGTGAGAGAGACGACAGAGAGTGCATTTGCTTGTGTATGATGCATGTGTGTTTGTGTATGAGTGTGTGTGTGTGTCTGAGAGAGTGCGTTTGCTTGTGTATGATGCATGCATGCGTGTGTGTGTGTGTGAGAGAGTGAGTGTGTAGTGTTTGATTGTGTATGTGTGTGAGAGTGTCTCTACATGTGTGTGTGTTATGTTTGTTTGTTCCTCTGTGTGCGTATGTCTGAGTGTGTTTGTGTCTATGTGTATAATGCATCTATGTGTGTGTGTGTGTGTGTGTGTGTGTGTGTGTGTGTGTGTGTGTGTGTGTGTGTGAGAGTGAGAAAAATGAAAAGAGAGAGTGTGTGCTTGTTTGTTTTTGTGATGCATGTGTGTGTGTGATGCGTGTGTATCTGTGTGAGAGAGGGTGTGTGTGAATCATGTTTGTGTTTATGTGTGTATGATGTGTGACAGTGTCTCTACAAGAGTGTGTGTTTGTGCAGAATGTGTCTATCTGTATGGTGTGTGTGTGTGTATGTGAGTTGTGTGTTTGTGCAGAATGTGTTTATCTGTATGGTGTGTGTGTGTGTGTGTTTGTGCAGAATGTGTCTATCTGTATGGTGTGTGTTATACCTGCACGTGTGTTTCTTACAGCTCGGACACCTGTATTTAGCCTCTTCACAATCACAAACATCACAGCTGAAAAAGACACACACACACACACACACACACACACACACACACACACACACACACACACACACACACGCTGATGTGAAGCAGTGCTGGAGGAGAATGTGTTCACAGCTGATATTCACCGCAGTCGGTATACCGACACATACAGTACACTAATGACCGTAACCAGCACCCAGTGCAGCTGATGCTCCTTCATTTACAGCACACACGTGTTTTATCCGAGTGTTCCTCAGCATAAACAGCAGATAAACAGATGTAAACACTGAATAACACATACAGCTCGCGTTCCACTGACCTGGACATCGCCATCTTGCGCTTCACCGCCCTCCGCTCTTCATCTGCGGTGTGTTTATTATCCATATCAGGAAGATTAATCTCCATATCACCAACACGAGACAGTTACACACGCGTGCGCTTCCTTCTGTATGACCAAAACACTGAGCATGTGCTGCAGTTCACACACGGGTCTGCCGTCTTCTGAGCTCTCTTTACCACAATTTACGACAGTCGGAGCGCGCCGCACTTTTACAGTATTATTTTACACATAAACAGTGAAGGGGTAAAGTCTAGATCGTATACGCGGCCGGCCGGAAGTGCGATATGCACATTAATATAGCGGCATTTTTTTATGACACTGTATAACAATAACGAATATTTTTACAGAACTGTGATGGTTGGGTTTAGGGTTGGGGTGGGGGTAGGGGTTAAATAATACAGTTTATTGGGTAATTTAATAGATAAGATAAATAAAACTCGGTACAACTTCTGTTTTTACGCTTCTGTGACGGTTGGGTTTAGGGTTGGGGTGGGAGTAGACGATAATAAAATACAATAAATCAGAAATTTCATAAATAACATAAATAATTCTCGTTAACTTCCGGCCGCTAACGTATCCGATCTAGCAACAACCCAGTGAAGGAGCTGATCAACAAAACAATGTAAAGTGAATGTCTGGAATAGAGACCAATGACTTTTCGGCATGACAAAGATTATGTGCTTCTGAAGATGCTGAAAGTTCGTCACAGGAATAAATGACATATTAATAAACATTCGCATTAAAAAAACTGATTAAACTGAGCTAATGTTAAATCACAAACTAAACGAATTCATACATTTATCAAAAAGCTAATACAATATTTAATTCATAGACTTATTACATTATGGAAAAATAGGATATACCGTATAAACTATAGTTTGGTTTCATCCATCCACCATTCATCATCCATCTTCACATTTGTGCATCCAAACATCATTCATCCATTCATACATAAACACATACATCCATCATCCATCCATCCACCCACTCACCCATCTACTACCTATCCATCTATTCATTTATCTATCCACCCACCATAGATATATACACTAGATGTCGCCTGCCCTGCTATTGTCTATTAGAACGAATGCGTCAATAGAGCCGCCATTTTAGTACAGGGTAGCGCCGGTGAAGCGGAGGACTGTGGCCATCTAAAGCCAGAGAAATACACATATACACATATATCTACGATCGGGAGTTTTCCCCGGTGGTCAATATGCAAATATTTTTTTCAATTACGAAATATTATAATTTTACATCACTTTTCTACATTGATGGATGTGACCTCACGGGCATTCCTGACAAAGAGTGAGTGTTTGTGTGCATGGAAATGCATTACCCTCCTTCCCTGTTTAATTTGATCTAATCCATGTCCTGAAACACACCCCCTCTCCTGCTTTCACTTCTCATTCTGACGGAGGGAGCGATCCGTTTGTGAATGAATCTCTGTTATGAACGACTCGTTCACTTAGCCGACAATAATACAAGTTTCTGGCACCGCAGCGTCTTCTTGTCATATTTCATAACATAGTTTGCTTATTTTATTCAACAAAACTAGCATTAGTCTAGAATTTAGTGCGAGTTGGTGCTACTTTGCCTTATGGTGAATGCAGCAAGAGACTGTATTATCATCAATAACATTACTTGTTAAGCACAAAAGTTCATAACATACAAAAACATAAACAACTAAATCTTACCTATGAAATGTTCTGCCTTTGTGCTTTGTTTTCTTTGTTTGCTCGTTACTACAACGCAAACACAGCGCTAAAGTCCAGCATCTTCACATTGGCACACTGTCTTGACTAGTGCGGCTGAATGACTTTTGTCCTAGAAGCACTGTACCAATGTGGCGGCGCTATTGACGCATGGTCAGGGTCCCTATGCGATATCTAGTGTATATATCTATGTCCACCCACTATATCTATAGTATCTATATCCTATATATCTATACACACCTATCTATATATACACCCACCCACCCATCATTCGTCCATCCATCTATCCATCCATTTATTTATCTATCCAACCATCATCCATCCATTTTTTATCCATCCATCCAACCTATCTATTTATTTTTTAATCATCCATCCATTCGTCCAAGTATCCACTTATCTATCTATCCAGCCAACCATCCATCCGTCCATTTATTTATCCATACATACATCCACCCACCCCATCATCTGTTCATTCATCCATCCATGCAACCCACCCACTTTTTAAATTATCCAACCATACATCCAACCAACCATCCATTTATTTATTTATCCATAAATCCACCAACCCATCATCCATTCATCCAACCCGCACACACCCACTAATTTATCCAACCAACCATCCAATTATCCACTTATTTGTCTATCCAATCATCCGTTCATCCATTTATCCATAAATCCCACTCTCTTATTTATCCAACCAACCATCCATTCATTTAACCATCCCATCCATCCATCCAAGTATTCACTTATTTATCTATCCAACCATTCGTCCATTTATTTATTTATTCATCCATCCCATCCACTTATTTATCCAACCAACCAACTAACCAACCAACCATCCATACATCCATCCACTCACCTATCCATCCATTCATTTAACCATCCATCCATTCAAGTATTCACAAATTTATCTATCCAACCATTCGTCCATTCATTTATTTATCCATCCATCCCATCCACTTATTTATCTAACCAACCAACCAACCAACCAACCATCCATACATCCAACCAACCAACCAACCAACCAACCAACCAACCAACCAACCAACCAACCAACCAACCATCCATACATCCATTTATTTATCCATAAATCCACCAACCCATTATCCATCCATCCATCCATCCCACCCACCCACCCATTTATCCAACCAACCAACCAACCATCCATCCAACTATCCGCTTATTTATCTATCCAATCATCCGTTAATCCATTTATCCATCTATCCCAGCCTCTTATTTATCCAACCAACCAACCATCCATTTATTTATCTAACCATCTATCCATCCACTCATTCATCTAACCATGCATCCACTTATTTATCTATCCAACCATCCGCCCAATCATCTATTTATCCATCCATCCATCCATCCAATCCACTTATTTATCCAACCAACCATCCATCCACTCACCTATCCATCCAACCAACCATACATTTTTTTATCCTTCCATTCATTCATTCATTCATTCATTCATTCATTCATTCATTCATTCATTCATTCATTCATTCATCTAACCATCCCATCCATCCATCCGTACAAGTATCCACTTATTTATTTATCCCACCATCCGCCCAATCATCTATTTATCCATCCATCCCATCCACTTATTTATCCAACCAACCAACCATCCATCCACTCACCTATCCATCCAACTAACCATAAATTTATGTATCCTTCCATTCATTCATTTATCTAACCATCCCATCCATCCATCCATCCATCCATCCATCCAAATATCCACTTATTTATCTATCCAACCATCCGTCCATTCATTTATCCATCCATCCATCCATCCATCCATCCATCCATCCATCCATCCCACCAACCATCCCTACACTCACCTATCTATCCATCCATTTATTTATATTACCATCCATCCACCCAACCCATCCATTCATTTATCTAACCATCTCGTCCATCTATCCAAGTATCCACTTATTTATCTATCCAACCATCCTTCCGCCCAATTATTTATCCATCCACCTACCCATCATTCATTCATCCATCCATCCATCCAACTCACCCACTTATTTATTTACTCAATCAACCATCCATCCACTTACCTATCCATCCATTTATCGAACCATTCATTCATCCAACCATCCATTTATTTATCCATCCATTTATCAAAGAATCCACTTATTTATCTAACCATCTGTCCATCCATTTATTTATCCATCTATCTAACCCATCCATTAATTTATCTAACCGTCCAATCATCCATCCATCCATCATCTCTCCATCCATGCACTTATTTATCTATCTATCCATCCATCCATTTATTTATCCATCCATTCAACCACCCATCGTGCATTTGTTTGTCCGTCCGTCCGTCCATCCATCCATCCATCCATCCATCCATCCATCCCACTTATTTATTTATCCAACCATCCATCCATCCATTCATTCATTTATTTATTTATCCATCCATTTACCCACCCATCATACATTTGTTTGTCTGTTCGTGCGTCCATCCATCCATCCATCCATCCATCCATCCATCCATCCATCCATCCATCCATCCATCCATCCATCCATCCATCCATCCATCCATCCATCCATCCATCAATTTATTTATCTAACCATCCATCCATCCCTCATACAAGCAAACATCATCCACACTTAAAAAAGGACTGATGACAACATTGGGATTAAAACGTTCATTTTAATGTCAAAATATTCAATATTTACATGTTTTGTCTTTGTTTCTGATGGCACATATATAAGGGGCAGTTCTGAAACTGTAATCATAAGTTAACAGGTGTGTTACACTTCCTGTGTGTGTGTGTGTGTGTGTGTGTGTGTGTGTGTGTGTGTGTGTGTGTGTGTGATCATGTGATCTGAATCTGGCCAATCGCAGCTGCCAGAACACAACATAAACTCCTGATTTGTGTTTATATACAAAAAACCAAATCTGACATAAATAAGATTTCCAAGTAAACGGCAAAGCTGACCATAACTTACTGGAGTAGTGGACAAAGATAACATAAATAAACAAACATATAATGTCCAAATATACATAAGGGGGAAATGACTAACTCTGAATACTGCAGCACCACAGAGAAATCACCTGACGCCATGAGCATCGCTGGAAAACATCACAGTATACCTGCTTTATTCACCTGGGGACTTTTAAAGTGGTTTACAACACAATAATGAGACTTTCGCCAACAAAAACAACACAAACATCCCATCAGTTCTCTTCAAGATGTACGTGAGATACTCGTGGCTTCGCTTTAAGTGAAAAAAGTATATTTAAGGTGATGTAGAATATAACTTAACACACTATTCATATAAATTAGCTTCGCTCTGATCGAAATGACCGAACGCAACAGAAAATGCGCAAAAACGCACACCTGACGGCCAGAAACACACTGTACGCAAATACACAACCATGTTCAGACGTCACGTTTCTGGAGAGATTCCTTCAATGTCTCTGTGTGTGTTCGTCAAACGAACACTGAATTCGTGTGTTTTAAGATTTGAAGTTTTCAATGTGACGTTTTTTATTAATCCAAAAATGGTCAAGAAAAGAAATAAATTGCACCAAGCACTCGCAAATAAAGTAATTTCCATATTGTTTGTTCATGAGAATAAAATCTGGCCTTTCACTTCCGCTGAATTTCATTTCTTAGTCAATAGCCGAGGCAGCTGGTGTTAAAAAATGTGTGTGTGTGTGTGTGTGTTGCAAACACCAGAAAAAAATCTAACTGTTGGTAAAGTAAGAGTGTAAAAGCCATTTTTCAGGTGATGCATCAAAAAACTACAATATGACTAAAGCATACAATAAATGCAGCACAAATCAGTTCATTTTAGTTTAATTTGGGTTTATTATCAGTAATGAAGTAATCAAGATAATCAGTAAACACACACACACACTCACACACGCACACGCGCACACACACACACACACACACACGCACACACACATAAATGTTGCCTAATCACTGGCCAGTAGCACTACTTAATAATTAATTTTGCTCTCCTTTTTTTCTGGCTTGAAAATTTCTCAATAACCTTTTGGTTAAAGTCAGTCATCTCAGTCACCAGTCTCTTCTCTATTGACAGCATGGCCAATGCATTCAGCCTCTCTTGCGTCATGCTGTTTGAAACAGCAAACACGGAAATAGTAAAGGCATGACTTACATCACAGCCTGCCAGCCAACTATGGAATTTTTTGTGTGAAAGACTTTTGAGTCTTATCTGATTCCATAGCCAACTCCGTTTGTCATAACAAGTGCTGAAAGCCCCGAGTGTATGCGCGCTCGCCATCACTTGACTGCTGGTGAATTTGCAAGGAAGGTCGATCTGGTCCAAGATCCTTGATTATTTTTTTTTCTTCATCCAAACGCCTTGTGAACAGATATCTTTGCAAAGATACAACAGAATTTTCCTTCATCTGGAGAAATTGCACTTGCTTTCACTATGATTAAAGGTCGGCACAGACGAGCTGCTGCTGAACGGTCTAAGTGAGAATGGTCCAATCACATAAGGCCAATCATATAAAAACAAATATGATTTGTTCTAACAACTAAAATAGGAGGGTTCTGGACGCAGAGCGCTGTGCCCCAAAGACAATTTAAAACCGGCCAATTAGAGCTTATCGTCATATCACGTGCTTTGCAAAAGTTTGTGTACCTACATAGACACCCATTAGTCCGGCGCCCCGCACACATATAAAAAATATTGTTCATACATTTTTTTTCAATAAATGTTAGAATGTTATAATTAAATCAATTTATTTAGTTAATATTTGTGATAATAAACATTAACATATTAAAGGGGTCTAACTTGAAGGGGGCGGCGCCCCAGCGCCCTCTATTGACCAGCCGCCACTGGTCAATAGATGAGATTTCCATGCAGCATCTTTAACGCAATACCTGCTGAACCAACAGGGGGCGATACAAATCTTTTATGCTGGGTTCACACCAAGCGCAGAATTAAGTTTTTGCATGAGTAAATTACTACGGTGGCCGGGAAGTGCAAAACAACATTACAAAGTGTAAACACTTTCACGAAGACACATGACCATTTTAGAAAACATTTTACCATCATAAGACACAATAATAGAGGAGAAACCATTTTACCAAGGACCAAACACATTTACATTTTAGAAAAACAATGAACAAGATGCAAAACACTTTTACCAGTTCCCAAACACACTTACAATCCAGACTCTTTATGGGAAGGGAATGTAGCACACACCGGAAGAGACGCGGTGAAAAGTGCTGTTGTTGTTGTTGGTGGTGAGCGCGGCACCATGATTATTGCCTTTAGGTTTAGTTGACTTGCATCTACAGGACAATAGCCAGGATTATAGAAATATTGCTAATATGTCAGGAATAATAGAAGATCATGACCAAACATAAAGCATATACTGAAGTGTACACAGAGGATTCTAAGAGTTTGGATTCAGGAAGGACAGGAGTTTAAAATGAGGTATTTCAGAACTACAGATCACCTGGCAAAATATCCAGCGGAGCTGATGCTCAGTACTGCACAGAGGAAAGTGGCAGAGAGAAAGTGTTCATATGTTCAGAGTTCAATGAAGTCAATATCATCAAAGAACAGGCAGGAGAGTGCATATCTCAACTTTTATTTAGACTTCAGAGAACAAATGTGATGATAGTATTCATGTGGATTCCAGCACACATCGGAATTAAAGCAAACGAAGCTGCAGATGCTTTAGCTAAAGAGGCATGCAAGCTAGACCAAATGATGAATATCCTATTAAGTAAATCAGCAGCCAAAGTTATAGTTAAGAAGGACATATTAAAAGAGTGGCCATATAATCGGGATAGGGATATAACAGGTGGACAAATACAGGAGAAAGTAGGAAATAGGTCAAGCAAATAATAAAGCAGAAGGCATAATAACACGACTGTGAATGAAACACACAGGTTTAAATGAAACATTACATTTAATAGGGAAATGATGTGATCATTGTCAGGAGGAGGAGCAGTCCAACACGTTTATGTCTCTGCAGAAAATTCATAATAGAAAGAGAAATATTAAAGCAAAACTCTTTTGAAACCAGCATTAAAATCAGACTTGGAGGTCAGAACAGTGAGCGTTTATTAAACTAGGAAGAGCAGGACTAATTAACACAATTTAAAAGATGAAGGGTTTGTTTTTAGAAGTTTTCTTTTGCGTTATTTGGGAGGTAGTTAACTCAGGCTCACGCTCCAGTATAACGCTGGTTGCCGACCGCCTTAAAACAACAAAGAAGAAGAAGAAATGAGCGCGCTAAACTCGTGTTGTGGAGTACATGGAGTAAATAAACTTTATGGTGACCGAACATGGACTGCGGCGGTCGAGGGTTGTTCTGCTCGTTTTGAGCAGCTTAACGTCGTTTTGCTTTACGTGTGCTCGGAGACACAGACCAGACGGAAACACCAGACATACTGCATCAGTGTGTTCAATATGTTAATGAGGGCCACTCGTACGCTGTAATCGTGGACATGATGTCAAGTCCACATGGTGTTAACATCTGCTTGAGGACTCTTCAAAGTAAACTGATGAAGCCGGTGTTTATAATATTTGTGTGGAAGAACAGTATATAACCCAAATGAATGTAAAGAAATAATTATAATTGACATGTCATCAATTGCATTCGAACCCAAGTCAAAAGGTTCAGCGTGAGTATCAGTCGACCTGTCTAACTGAGCTATTCACATGTTGAGGTCGGGTTTGATGTCTTTATCAGTCAACATATGCTGTGCTTTGGTTGTGTACTCGTGTTACTTGTTTCCATGTACTTGCGTTCACATGTTTCTACAAACTCTCACGCTGATATTTTCTCAGAATAGCTCTTAAGGACAAGACCATGTTTAATCGCAGTTGGTCAAACCATGATTTTTATAGTTGTAGACTCGTGTTAACCTGTGCCTTTGGACTCGTGTTAACCTGTGTCTACAAAGTCACACACACACGAGCTGAAGTTTTCAGTGTGTGGAACATTCCGCGTCTCTTCCGGTGTGTGCTACATCCCCCTTTCCGTAAAGAGTCTGGATTGTAAGTGTGTTTGGGAACTGGTAAAAGTGTTTTGCATCTTGTTCATTGTTTTTCTAAAATGTAAATGTGTTTGGTTCTTGGTAAAATGGTTTCTCCTCTATAATCGTGTCTTATGATGGTAAAAATGTTTTCTAAAATGGTCATGTGTCTCGAGTTTTCACACTTTGTAATGTTGTCTTGCATTTCCCAGCCACCGTAAATTACAGACAACTCAATGCAAACATGGGAACAGAAGCAGGTTAGCATTCTGTAGTGTGAACGAGTGCGAACCCAGTGGTGTCGGACAATCAGAAAGGAGAAAACAGCACACGCTGACATTTTTAGTCTCCTGATTTTCCATTTTGATGTGGACGAATGGAGAAACAGCAGTTCTGACAACACCTGTGCTCATGACTTTCAGCATTATCATTCATTCATTTATTTTCAGCTTAGTCTCTTTATTCATCAGGGGTCACCACAGCGGAATGAACCGCCAACTATTCCAGCATATGTTTTACACAGCGTATGCCCTTCCAGCTGCAACCCAGAACTGGGAAACTTCTATACACATTCATTCACACACACACTCATACACTACGGCCAGTTTAGTTGATCAGTTCCCCTATAGCGCATGTGTTTGGACTGTGGGGGAAACTGGAGCACCCGGAGGAAACCCACACCAACACGGGGAGAACATGCAAACTCCACACAGAAACATCAACTGACCCAGCCGGGACTCGAACCAGAGACCTGAGTGCTGTGAGACAATCGTGCTACCCACTGCGCCACTGTGATGCCCCATGGCGTATTTGCGTAGAGTGTGTTTCTGCCTGCGGCACCTGAACGCGAGCACCTGTACGTGAGGGAGGTAGAGCACCATCGACACATCCACCGCTCCATACGCTACTACAGCAGACCACAGAATTACTGCACAGGCTCTGTGTTCTGCAGGTCTGAGATCAGCAACAGAAAGTCCTTCAGTGGTTCACAGGAAGCAGACGGGACCCACTTCCACCCGTCGCTGCTCCCCGAGACCTTCGATGCCCACGAGGGGGAGCTGCTGAGTGTGCTGCGTCTGGAGGAGGAAGACAGACTGATGGACACACGTGCACACACACACACACACACACACACACACACACACACACACACACGCACACACGCACGCACACACACACACAGACAGACATTAAAGATGTTGTATGTGAGTTTCTGACTCTTCTGCATCATATAAACAGCATCCTCTGCGTGCAGATATTCAGAAACATGCTCAGTGAACACTCCTGTTTATCTGAAACACAATGCTGAAGTCAGATATTCTGCTGTGAATATGTGTGTTACATGCCGGAGCGGCTGTCTTTGTTTTGGTCTCTTTAACCCGCCCACTGCCAGTTTAGCCAATTATATTTCAGCACCCCGGGTTGCCAGATGGTGGAAAAAAGCGCATTTCATTCATTCAGTCAGGAAGACTCTGAGCATGTGTCTGTGACTGAAATGTGCCCTCTGGTGGACAGTAGCAGACTCTGAAATGAGACTTCAGAGTTCCACATGAGGTTATTAATGAGCAGACTAGATATTAAAGGTTGAGGACAAACTTTATGAGTCTGAAAGTTTAAAGTAGTTTTAAAGTGTAAATAACTGAAGTAGTTTTTATAAAGTTTGAAACAGTCGACATAGATAAGTACATATATGTTAGCATGTTTCTACTGGTTGCTAGGCAGTTGCTAACATAAATTAGCATGATTCTAGCATGAATTAGCATGTTACTAGCATGATTATAGCATGAATTAGCATGTTACTAGCGTGTTTCTAGCATGAATTAGCATGTTACTAGCATGTTTCTAGCATGAATTACCATGTTACTAGCGTATTTCTAGCATAAATTAGCATGTTACTAGCATGTTTCTAGCATGAATTACCATGTTACTAGCGTAATTCTAGCATAAATTAGCATGTTACTAGCGTGTTTGTAGCATGAATTAGCATGATTCTAGCATGAATTAGCATGTTACTAGCGTTTCTAGTATGAATTAGCATGTTACTAGCGTTTCTAGCATGAATTAGCATGTTACAAGCGTGTTTCTAGCATGAATTAGCATGTTACTAGCGTGTTTCTAGCATGAATTAGCATGTTACTAGCGTGTTTCTAGCATGAATTAGCATGTTACTAGCCTGTTTCTAGCATGAATTAGCATGTTACTAGCGTGTTTCTAGCGTGAATTAGCATGTTACTAGCCTGTTTCTAGCATGAATTAGCATGTTACTAGCGTGTTTCTAGTGTGAATTAGCATGTTGTTAGCATGTTTCTAGCATGAATTAGCATGTTACTAGCCTGTTTCTAGCATGAATTAGCATGTTACCAGCCTGTTTCTAGCATGAATTAGCATGTTACTAGCGTGTTTCTAGCGTGAATTAGCATGTTATTAGCCTGTTTCTAGCATGAATTAGCATGTTACTAGCGTGTTTCTAGTGTGAATTAGCATGTTGTTAGCATGTTTCTAGCATGAATTAGCATGTTACTAGCCTGTTTCTAGCATGAATTAGCATGATTCTAGCATGAATTAGCATGTTACTAGCCTGTTTCTAGCATGAATTAGCATGTTACTAGCCTGTTTCTAGCATGAATTAGCATGTTACTAGCATGTTTCTAGCATGAATTAGCATGTTACTAGCCTGTTTCTAGCATGAATTAGCATGTTACTAGCCTGTTTCTAGCATGAATTAGCATGTTACTAGCCTGTTTCTAGCATGAATTAGCATGTTACTAGCGTTTTTAGAATGAATTAGCATGTTACTAGCGTTTCTAGCATGAATTAGCATGTTACTAGCCTGTTTCTAGCATGAATTAGCATGTTACTAGCCTGTTTCTAGCATGAATTAGCATGTTACTAGCCTGTTTCTAGCATGAATTAGAATGTTACTATCGTTTTTAGAATGAATTAGCATGTTACTAGCGTTTCTAGCATGAATTAGCATGTTACTAGCCTGTTTCTAGCATGAATTAGCATGAATTAGCATGTTACTAGCCTGTTTCTAGCATGAATTAGCATGTTACCAGCCTGTTTCTAGCATGAATTAGCATGTTACTAGCCTTTTCCTGCATGAATTAGCATGTTACCAGCCTGTTTCTAGCATGAATTAGCATGTTACTAGCGTGTTTCTAGCGTGAATTAGCATGTTACTAGCCTGTTTCTAGCATGAATTAGCATGTTACTAGCGTGTTTCTAGTGTGAATTAGCATGTTGTTAGCATGTTTCTAGCATGAATTAGCATGTTACTAGCCTGGTTCTAGCATGAATTAGCATGATTCTAGCATGAATTAGCATGTCACTAGCCTGTTTCTAGCATGAATTAGCATGTTACTAGCCTGTTTCTAGCATGAATTAGCATGTTACTAGCCTGTTTCTAGCATGAATTAGCATGTTACTAGCGTTTCTAGTATGAATTAGCATGTTACTAGCGTTATCTAGCATGAATTAGCATGTTACAAGCGTGTTTCTAGCATGAATTAGCATGTTACTAGCGTGTTTCTAGCATGAATTAGCATGTTACTAGCGTGTTTCTAGCATGAATTAGCATGTTACTAGCCTGTTTCTAGCATGAATTAGCATGTTACTAGCGTGTTTCTAGTGTGAATTAGCATGTTGTTAGCATGTTTCTAGCATGAATTAGCATGTTACTAGCCTGTTTCTAGCATGAATTAGCATGTTACCAGCCTGTTTCTAGCATGAATTAGCATGTTACTAGCGTGTTTCTAGCGTGAATTAGCATGTTACTAGCCTGTTTCTAGCATGAATTAGCATGTTACTAGCGTGTTTCTAGTGTGAATTAGCATGTTGTTAGCATGTTTCTAGCATGAATTAGCATGTTACTAGCCTGTTTCTAGCATGAATTAGCATGATTCTAGCATGAATTAGCATGTTACTAGCCTGTTTCTAGCATGAATTAGCATGTTACTAGCCTGTTTCTAGCATGAATTAGCATGTTACTAGCATGTTTCTAGCATGAATTAGCATGTTACTAGCCTGTTTCTAGCATGAATTAGCATGTTACTAGCCTGTTTCTAGCATGAATTAGCATGTTACTAGCCTGTTTCTAGCATGAATTAGCATGTTACTAGCGTTTTTAGAATGAATTAGCATGTTACTAGCGTTTCTAGCATGAATTAGCATGTTACTAGCCTGTTTCTAGCATGAATTAGCATGTTACTAGCCTGTTTCTAGCATGAATTAGCATGTTACTAGCCTGTTTCTAGCATGAATTAGAATGTTACTAGCGTTTTTAGAATGAATTAGCATGTTACTAGCGTTTCTAGCATGAATTAGCATGTTACTAGCCTGTTTCTAGCATGAATTAGCATGAATTAGCATGTTACTAGCCTGTTTCTAGCATGAATTAGCATGTTACCAGCCTGTTTCTAGCATGAATTAGCATGTTACTAGCGTGTTTCTAGCGTGAATTAGCATGATTCTAGCATGAATTAGCATGTTACTAGCCTGTTTCTAGCATGAATTAGCATGTTACCAGCCTGTTTCTAGCATGAATTAGCATGTTACTAGCCTTTTCCTGCATGAATTAGCATGTTACCAGCCTGTTTCTAGCATGAATTAGCATGTTACTAGCGTGTTTCTAGCGTGAATTAGCATGTTACTAGCCTGTTTCTAGCATGAATTAGCATGTTACTAGCGTGTTTCTAGTGTGAATTAGCATGTTGTTAGCATGTTTCTAGCATGAATTAGCATGTTACTAGCCTGGTTCTAGCATGAATTAGCATGATTCTAGCATGAATTAGCATGTTACTAGCCTGTTTCTAGCATGAATTAGCATGTTACTAGCCTGTTTCTAGCATGAATTAGCATGTTACTAGCATGTTTCTAGCATGAATTAGCATGTTACTAGCCTGTTTCTAGCATGAATTAGCATGTTACTAGCCTGTTTCTAGCATGAATTAGCATGTTACTAGCCTGTTTCTAGCATGAATTAGCATGTTACTAGCATGTTTCTAGCATGAATTAGCATGTTACTAGCCTGTTTCTAGCAGGAATTAGCATGTTACTAGCCTGTTTCTAGCATGAATTAGCATGTTACTAGCCTGTTTCTAGCATGAATTAGCATGTTACTAGCGTGTTTCTAGTGTGAATTAGCATGTTGATAGCATGTTTCTAGCATGAATTAGCATGTTACTAGCCTGGTTCTAGCATGAATTAGCATGATTCTAGCATGAATTAGCATGTTACTAGCCTGTTTCTAGCATGAATTAGCATGTTACTAGCCTGTTTCTAGCATGAATTAGCATGTTACTAGCATGTTTCTAGCATGAATTAGCATGTTACTAGCCTGTTTCTAGCATGAATTAGCATGTTACTAGCCTGTTTCTAGCATGAATTAGCATGTTACTAGCCTGTTTTTAGCATGAATTAGCATGTTACTAGCATGTTTCTAGCATGAATTAGCATGTTACTAGCCTGTTTCTAGCATGAATTAGCATGTTACTAGCCTGTTTCTAGCATGAATTAGCATGTTACTAGCGTTTTTAGAATGAATTAGCATGTTACTAGCGTTTCTAGTATGAATTAGCATGTTACTAGCGTTTCTAGCATGTATTAGCATGTTACAAGCGTGTTTCTAGCATGAATTAGCATGTTACTAGCGTGTTTCTAGCATGAATTAGCATGTTACTAGCGTGTTTCTAGCATGAATTAGCATGTTACTAGCCTGTTTCTAGCATGAATTAGCATGTTACTAGCGTGTTTCTAGTGTGAATTAGCATGTTGTTAGCATGTTTCTAGCATGAATTAGCATGTTACTAGCCTGTTTCTAGCATGAATTAGCATGTTACCAGCCTGTTTCTAGCATGAATTAGCATGTTACTAGCGTGTTTCTAGCGTGAATTAGCATGTTACTAGCCTGTTTCTAGCATGAATTAGCATGTTACTAGCGTGTTTCTAGTGTGAATTAGCATGTTGTTAGCATGTTTCTAGCATGAATTAGCATGTTACTAGCCTGTTTCTAGCATGAATTAGCATGTTACTAGCCTGTTTCTAGCATGAATTAGCATGTTACTAGCCTGTTTCTAGCATGAATTAGCATGTTACTAGCATGTTTCTAGCATGAATTAGCATGTTACTAGCCTGTTTCTAGCATGAATTAGCATGTTACTAGCCTGTTTCTAGCATGAATTAGCATGTTACTAGCCTGTTTCTAGCATGAATTAGCATGTTACTAGCGTTTTTAGAATGAATTAGCATGTTACTAGCGTTTCTAGCATGAATTAGCATGTTACTAGCCTGTTTCTAGCATGAATTAGCATGTTACTAGCCTGTTTCTAGCATGAATTAGCATGTTACTAGCCTGTTTCTAGCATGAATTAGAATGTTACTAGCGTTTTTAGAATGAATTAGCATGTTACTAGCGTTTCTAGCATGAATTAGCATGTTACTAGCCTGTTTCTAGCATGAATTAGCATGAATTAGCATGTTACTAGCCTGTTTCTAGCATGAATTAGCATGTTACCAGCCTGTTTCTAGCATGAATTAGCATGTTACTAGCGTGTTTCTAGCGTGTATTAGCATGATTCTAGCATGAATTAGCATGTTACTAGCCTGTTTCTAGCATGAATTAGCATGTTACCAGCCTGTTTCTAGCATGAATTAGCATGTTACTAGCCTTTTCCTGCATGAATTAGCATGTTACCAGCCTGTTTCTAGCATGAATTAGCATGTTACTAGCGTGTTTCTAGCGTGAATTAGCATGTTACTAGCCTGTTTCTAGCATGAATTAGCATGTTACTAGCGTGTTTCTAGTGTGAATTAGCATGTTGTTAGCATGTTTCTAGCATGAATTAGCATGTTACTAGCCTGGTTCTAGCATGAATTAGCATGATTCTAGCATGAATTAGCATGTTACTAGCCTGTTTCTAGCATGAATTAGCATGTTACTAGCCTGTTTCTAGCATGAATTAGCATGTTACTAGCATGTTTCTAGCATGAATTAGCATGTTACTAGCCTGTTTCTAGCATGAATTAGCATGTTACTAGCCTGTTTCTAGCATGAATTAGCATGTTACTAGCCTGTTTCTAGCATGAATTAGCATGTTACTAGCATGTTTCTAGCATGAATTAGCATGTTACTAGCCTGTTTCTAGCATGAATTAGCATGTTACTAGCCTGTTTCTAGCATGAATTAGCATGTTACTAGCCTGTTTCTAGCATGAATTAGCATGTTACTAGCGTGTTTCTAGTGTGAATTAGCATGTTGTTAGCATGTTTCTAGCATGAATTAGCATGTTACTAGCCTGGTTCTAGCATGAATTAGCATGATTCTAGCATGAATTAGCATGTTACTAGCCTGTTTCTAGCATGAATTAGCATGTTACTAGCCTGTTTCTAGCATGAATTAGCATGTTACTAGCATGTTTCTTGCATGAATTAGCATGTTACTAGCCTGTTTCTAGCATGAATTAGCATGTTACTAGCCTGTTTATAGCATAAATTAGCATGTTACTAGCCTGTTTCTAGCATGAATTAGCATGTTACTAGCATGTTTCTAGCATGAATTAGCATGTTACTAGCCTGTTTCTAGCATGAATTAGCATGTTACTAGCCTGTTTCTAGCATGAATTAGCATGTTACTAGCGTGTTTCTAGCATGAATTAGCATGTTACTAGCGTTTTTAGAATGAATTAGCATGTTACTAGCGTTTTCTAGCATGAATTAGCATGTTACTAGCCTGTTTCTAGCATGAATTAGCATGTTACTAGCCTGTTTCTAGCATGAATTAGCATGTTACTAGCCTGTTTCTAGCATGAATTAGCATGTTACTAGCCTGTTTCTAGCATGAATTAGCATGTTACTAGCCTGTTTCTAGCATGAATTAGCATGTTACTAGCCTGTTTCTAGCATGAATTAGCATGTTACTAGCGTTTTTAGAATGAATTAGCATGTTACTAGCGTTTCTAGCATGAATTAGCATGTTACTAGCCTGTTTCTAGCATGAATTAGCATGTTACTAGCGTTTCTAGCATGAATTGGCATGTTACTAGCCTGTTTCTAGCATGAATTAGCATGTTACTAGCCTGTTTCTAGCATGAATTAGCATGTTACTAGCGTTTTTAGAATTAATTAGCATGTTACTAGCGTTTCTAGCATGAATTAGCATGTTACTAGCCTGTTTCTAGCATGAATTAGCATGTTACTAGCCTGTTTCTAGTATGAATTAGCATGTTACTAGCGTTTTTAGAATGAATTAGCATGTTACTAGCGTTTCTAGCATGAATTAGCATGTTACTAGCCTGTTTCTAGCATGAATTAGCATGTTACTAGCGTTTCTAGCATGAATTAGCATGTTACTAGCCTGTTTGTAGCATGAATTAGCATGTTACTAGCCTGTTTCTAGCATGAATTAGCATGTTACTAGCGTTTTTAGAATGAATTAGCATGTTACTAGCGTTTCTAGCATGAATTAGCATGTTACTAGCCTGTTTCTAGCATGAATTAGCATGTTACTAGCGTTTCTAGCATGAATTAGCATGTTACTAGCCTGTTTCTAGCATGAATTAGCATGTTACTAGCGTTTTTAGAATGAATTAGCATGTTACTAGCGTTTCTAGCATGAATTCGCATGTTACTAGGTTATTAATGAGCAAATAATATAAATATTCGGAGCAGGTCACACTGTAACCCCGTGTCCTAACAATGAGGAGATACACAGTGATGAGCTGATTAGGCTGTTTACAGCAGATGAAACAGGACAGAAATGTAAATCCAGCCATTCAGAAGCACAGAATAGTGCACTCACTGCACTCCAGCACAATGGTGAGGTTTATAATCTAATGAACACATATTAAAGCTCTGTAACAGGATTAAATGTAGATGCTGAATCACTGATATGTGTTGGTTTGCTCTGAGTCTCAGTTCTAGAGTTCAGTCTCAGACGCTTTATTTAATTCTCCAGATCTGAGCTGAACTATCTGCTGCTGCTTTCAGTATATGGTGATAAATGTCCTGTCAGACTCACATTAATAGGATTGAACACTGAATAAAGCACATGAGCTGCACCTGAGCTGATCATTGTCAGTGTTCTGTTGTTCAGCTGAAACAGAAGCCGCTTCTAATACACACACTTCAGCTGTTGATTAGGACAAAAACTGCTTTTATTATGGAGAATACTCCTTCTGTCGGGTGCTGTTGCATTTATTTAGAACACTATATAAATCAGCCTTTAGGCTCGACCGTTAAAATCTGGCAACCTGCGCTTGTGTTTGTTTTGATTTAGGAGTGCAATACCTAGTTCAACCACTGGGTGTCAAACTTACATACTGCACCTTTAACAGACCCTCTAGTTCAGGGGTCACCAACCTCGGTCCTGGAGGGCTGGTGTCCCTGCAGGGTTTAGCTCCAACTTGCCTCAACACACCTGCCTGGGTGTTTCAAGTATAGCTAGTAAGAGCTTGATTAGCTTGTTCAGGTGTGTTTGATTAGGGTTGGAGCTAAAATCTGCAGGACACCGGCCCTCCAGGAACAAGTTTGGTGACCCCTGCCCTAGTTCTTCGTGATTTCGCGATTGCTGAATCTAACACAAAATCAACAAAAAGTCGCAGAGTTTTGCGATCCTGCAAAATTCTTAATTAAATGCAAAATAATTGCAAAAAATGTAAATAATCTCATAAAACACCAAATTCCAAACCATAATCAAATTGTATTTATTTCAGTTTGTGATTAATTGTTTTACGTGACTTATAGACGTCGCTAACGCAGCACATGTGATGTATTTGAGTGTCTCTCACATGTGATCAAAAATGACGTCTCACCTGCGCCCTCACAATCATTACATTACAGTAAGCAGACGTGAATGAAGCGCGAGTGATTTACATGTGAAGTCAATGCAAAGATGAGATATAGACCTCTTGTGGTGTGAATTGGGTGTTCTGTGCGTTTGATGCACTTCAGACTGCAAAAGAAAGTGTGAGCAAACAGAGCAATGGAACAGACAGGTGGAGATGAGGTCGATTCAAGGGTGACGGCCGCTGGACGTGACCAAACTGCAGGACATTATTTGTGCATTACATGTATGATCTGTGTCAAATCAATAAATGATTTCGTTTAAGTCTTTCCCTGCAGTTAACGGGAGAAAACGCTTTCCTGCCACTGACGAGTTTTACGGCAATCTGTGTTTTAGGTGTATTACGGTAGGGGAAGCCCTAACGCATCTCCTATGTGTGATGATCAAGCGGCAACCTCCCGCTCTCCCTCGGGAAGCCAATACGGAAGTAACTAAAGCTGCAGTTCATCGACTCGCCTGGGGGGCTGGCTCCTGGAAGTCCAAGGGCTTTCTTTCTGCATTGGTAAATTGGCCATTTTTACAGCTGATAAAAACATGTTTACAGCCTGGTACAAACGATGGCTTTGGTGCATATAGCTATGATTACCCTTCATGACAACTCTGAGGGGGGTGAATTTTTTTATAACTCATCCGTTTCGTTTTTATTAGGTTATATTAAGTTTGCATAATTAAGGGCGTGGCCACTTGAGTGACAGCTAGGTCTCGCTGGTCGCTGTCTCGTCACCTCAGCTGATTCTGGCTAATTAGCCGCTGAGCTCGGCATATAAATCGTGTTTTTGTTTTGGTTAATGTTTCTTTACACCTTCATTTGCCTTTTGGAATTATTTCCTGCAATTATCAGATGATATGGCATGCTGTGTGGACTTAATTGTGCTTACAAACCGTTCAAGTTGCCTCCATTTCACAGGTGAGGGAATTTATATGCTTATATACCATCTCTATAAATGCATTTGTTTTATTTAAGATCATTTATCATTTATAATGTTCTTCAGAGCTGTAATGCACTCCAGAATCTGACAGATTGATCAGCTGTAGGCTATAAAACAGTCATCTGAAGCGTTGTCATACAGTGTTAGTGCTGGATTTTATAAACAGTCTTGCATTTACTAACACAGACTATATCTGAAGTGTTTGATCGTAATTCGCGTTTTCCTCCTGTCGAAAAACATCATAAGAACAATGTTTAGTGGCTCAATGTGTTACAACAGTGTTTTTAAAAGTCTAAACACTTTATTAATATAGTGTACAACCAAGCACGTGTGGTCAGAACACAAACGAGTCGCAGGTAATGAAGTATTAAGCGTTCTCCCAAAGTAATAAGTCTGTTTTAAGCCAGGTCTAACCAAAATGCTGAGAATCCAGCATGTCTGTAGCTCCGCTCACTCTCCGCCTCTTTGCCCTTATTTGGTATGCCGCGTTTGGTGCGATGACGTGCTAACAAAATGGCGACGGTTGGCCGCGCCTACTTGTGGCTTCTTTTGCAGTGTTCAGAAACCTATGGGTGACGTCACGGACACTACGTCCATATCTTTTACAGTCTATGGTGATGATGTCAGAAGCTCCAGGAGGTGAAAGCTGAGAGAAAGTAATATCGTGGATAAAAATAAGAGCAATACAACCTTCCTCTGGCTTAATCCCTACCGTTTCAGATCTTGTCTTGACAAGAGACCAAAATAAAGAAGCTTTATTTTAATTATTTGTGTCATTGTTTCAGACTGCACACCTAACATAGGCTACCTAATACATTTATATATATACAGCTGAAGTCAGAATTATTCGCCCCCTTTGAATTTGTTTTTCTTTTTTAAATATTTCCCAAATGATGTTTAACAGAGCAAGGAAATGTTCACAGTATGTCTGATAATATTTTTTCTTCTGGAGAAAGTCTTATTTGTTTTATTTCGGCTAGAATAAAAGCAGTTTTTAATTTTTTAAAACCCATTTTAAGGTCAATATTATTAGCCCCTTTAAGCTATATATTTCTCGATAGTCTACAGAACAAACCATCATTATACAATAACTTGCCTAATTCCCCTAACCTGCCTAGTTACCCTAATTACCCTAGTTAAGCCTTTAAATGTCACTTTAAGCTGTATAGAAGTGTCTTGAAGAATATCTAGTCTAATATTATTTACTGTCATCATGACAAAGAGAAAATAAATCAGTTATTAGAGATGAGTTATTAAACTATTATGATTAGAAATGTGTTGGAGAAATCTGCTCTCTGATAAACAGAAATTGAGGAAAAAATAAACAGGGGGGCTAATAAATAAGGGGGGTGAATAATTCTGATTGCAACTGTATATATATATTTTAAATCGCAAAATTGTCAGCAAATTTCTGGGAATTTTTATCCCAAAAAAATCACAAAAAAACCTGTGAAAAACTAGGGGGTCTGCTTTAAGAGCTACAGTCAGTCTACAGCAGAAACATCAGTAAATGTATAATTCAAGTATGGGATAAAGTACATCCAGCCGGTTGTTATCTCAGATTCTGACATTATAAGGTGTGTTATTCCCAGATAAGAACTGCTGAATAACACAGACTCCTCTGGAAACTGAGAATCACCATCAGTGAATACGTTCATCCATGTACTGACACACACACACACACACACACTCTCTCATATGAGTCTGCTCATCTGTTTACACTGTGGTTTTATGACGCCATATGTTTGTCATCTATGATGATTAATTTAAGCTCATTTCAAACCAAAATCAAGCTTATTCCTCTTCCCTCATTGTCAGATTATTCTGCCTGCTTTAATGAAAATCTCTCTTCATTTGGACTCATTATTTCTGAACACAACACTATATTCTTTACTTGTCTAGAAAATGCTGACTGATCTTAAATGTTTTTGATATTTGGACTAGAAGCGTGACACACACACTCTGAGTGAGAGGAGCATGTGGTGCGGTGTGTGTTGCTCCTTCACTGGACTGACCTCACAGTTGTGCAGAATCTCATCAGGACCGGCGCTGGAGTTTTCCTGGAACACGTGACCGTTCCAGCCGTGGAAGCGCAGCGTGTGTGTGGTTTGTGTGGAGTGTGTGTCCGTCACTGCCGGCTCACTGAAGCAGATGGAGACGCTCTGAGAAACACTGGAGCTCAGCAGATGCAGGAACTTCATCTGGACCTTCCCCACACCATACAGCATCTGTGGAGAGCAGAGACAGCAATTCAGTTCATCTTTATTTGTATAGCGCTTATACAATGTAGATTGTGTCAAAGCAGCTTCACATGGAAGATTATAGTGAATGTAAACAGTGTCAGTTCAGTGTTCAGTGTTGAAGTTCAGTTCAGTGTGGTTTAATATTCACTACTGAGAGTCCAAACACTGAAGATTCAATCAACACACACACACACCAACGCACGCACGCACGCACGCACGCACGCACGCACGCACGCACGCACGCACGCACGCACGCACGCACACACACACACACACACACACACACACACACACACACACACACACACACACACACACACACACACACATAACATCAGATCTGGCTCTCAGAGCAAACACACATCACTCTCTCTCAGGCTCACCATCAGGAAACCTGCCTTTACTTTACCGAAATCACATGCAGGTTTACAGAGTCATGTTCAGACTCACTCCACAAATATTCCCTACGTCTGGAGTCACTTTCTCAGTCTTTTTAGGTTCATTTCTGAACTTCTACAGTCAAAATCCAGCAGGTTTAACCAGTGCTTCACAGAACTAATGCCAATAAATAACCAGAATAACCTCAGCAAATGTGCATTCATCACAGTTGTGTAGTAATGTATAATGTAGAATTGTATGGATAGTAGTAATGTTGTACAACCGCAAATCAGATAATGTATGGAAACACAAATAAAGAAAGCAGTGAATTCTTGTATTCTATTGCAGACAAAACAACAGACATTATTAAAGTGTTCCTCATGATTATTATTGTTTTTATTTTATGCAGCACACTCCAGACACAGAGCAGGAGCAGGTGAGGGCAGTGATCAGGTCAGCTGCTGAACAATGATGTGATGTGACACAGCTGATGTCTACAGGTGACTGTGATTATGATCTGGTCATCAAGAAAGGTCTAGTCCTTTAGGAGCAGAGATGGGCCGAGGATCACCAGTTTCACCACAAACATGAGAGAAAATGAGTGAGCTGTGTAAACACAATGTTCCTCAGAGAAAGAGAGGAAGACATGTGGATATTTCACCTTCAACAGTGCAGAACATCATTAAAGACTGAAGGAGTCTGGAGGAGTTTCAGTGCTTAAAGGACAAGAGCACAAGCCTAAGCTGAACAACCGTGACCTCCGAGCCCTCAGGGGGCGCTGCATCAAGAGCCCTCATTCATCTATAAGCCAGATCACCACATGGGCTCAGGACTACTGCGGTAAACCTTTGTCAAATACCACAATACAGAGTTACATCCACAAACGCCAGTCAAAACTGTACTGTGCCAAAAGAAGGCCCTATGTTAAAGGCTGATTTATTCTTCTGCGTCAAGCGCACGCGTATGCTACGGCGCAGCCTACGCGTGGACGCATAGCCCCTCGTTGACGTGCACCTCTCAAAAAATGTAACGCGTATGCGTAGCGCAAATCTGTGATTGGTTGGCTTGGTAGCGCTGACAAGTGTGGGCGGAGGTGAGAGCCGCGCGCCCGATGCAGTGAGTGTTTACAAGTGTGGAGTCCCATGAAGGAGCTCCAGATGGAGACTGTTGTTTTGTGTTCACCTCATGATTAAAGTTGTTCCACGTCCGACGGTTCCCGCCTCAAAATGAGTGAGTTTGACCCACTTGTACATTGAGGAAGTGTTCAGGAAAAACAAAAAAAACCAGCGAAGAAACTCGACACAGAGGAACATAAACACCTACTGGCAGCTAGTGTTTCAGAAGTGTATTGCAGAGAAACAGAAACAGCGTGCAGAAGTATAAATGCACGGCTACGCGGGAGGCTTGTGCCGTGGGTTATGCCGATCACTTGACGCAGAAGTATAAACCAGGCTTATGTTAACAGTGTCCAGAAGTGCTTCTCTGGGCTCGGAGGCATCTGGGATGGAGCATCACACAGTGGAGACGTGTACTGTGCTCAGATGAAGCAGTGTTTCAGGTGTTTTGGGGAGAAATGGACGCCGTGTGCTCCGGACCAAAGAAGAAAAGGATCATCCAGACTGTTACCAGCAACAAGTCCAGAAGCCAGGCTCTGTCATGGTCTGGGGTTGCGTCGGTGCCCTTGGTAAAGGTAACTTCACTTCTGTGATGCTCCATTAATGCTGAAAGTACAGAGAGATTCTGGAGCACAAAATGCTGCCTGGCCTGCCTGCAGTCCTGACCTGTCTCCAATAGAGAATGTGTTGCCGACCTGAAGACTTGTTTGCAGGAAGAATGGGACACAATTACAGCTGAAACACTTCATCACTTGGGGTCTTCAATCCCTAAATGTCTTTAAGTGTTGTGAAAAGAAACAGCAACATTACACAGTGGCTTTACTGTTACAACTCTTGTTGAAATGTGTTGCAAGAACCAAACTTAGAGAACGTGTTTATTTAAAATAAAAACAGGACAAATCATGAGGAACACATTAAATATAGTGTGTTCATATTGTCTGCAATGAAATACAAGTCTAAGTAAATCTAGAAATCACTGGCCCAATGTTTTCTGATTTGGGGTTGTACGGATAGTTCTAGTAATGGCTGTATGTTCAATGTTATCTGTAATGATTGTAACGGTTTTGTCAGCAGTAGTGTCTGCATGTTGACTGCAGTACCTTATCGCTGGTAACCGGGTTAATGCAGGTTTGTCCACCGGCAGTGAAGTTGCAGAACACCTGAATGGCGTCAGATGTGCAGCCCAGATTTGGATCAACCCAGAACAGACCTGATCAACACACAGCAAACAGGGTCAGTTTACACTCCAGATCTACAGTTGTAGTGTTGTGTTCTTCAGCAGTGTTGTGTTGTGTATATTGGTTGTGTTACCGTCTCTGCTGGTGTGTTTGCAGTCCCGCAGGTCTCGGCAGAATCGCGCCGGGTTTTCTCGTGTTCCCAGTGGTGTTTTCATGCTGTAAATGACGCCGCTCAGATACTGAATGGTCCGCAGGATCTCTGCGCTCTGCTGCTCGGTGTTCTGGAAACCCTGAGCACAGAAGATCTCTGTTTGCTTTCACTGCTGGCCGTTTTCATTACACTGAACTGAGCTAAAGGCTATAGAATACACAAGACGTGTCACTCGTATACTTCTGAATGGGGAAAAGTGTAACGGTCAATATAGCAAATGAAGCCCCGCCTTCTAGTACAGGAGCTAATCAGTGATCACTATAGACTAAGGATTCTCCAGGGGAGGGGCTCGGTGCAGATGTGTGTTTATGACAGTTTCTGCAGCTTCATTATGAATGAAACTCATCAGACGGTTGCTGCTTCATTTTATTGGTGATTCCAGATATGTCATGTAATCGTAAGCTTGGCTAACAGTTATGGAGAATTTGATGTTTCCCCATTCAGACAGAACGGATGAGATGCTCTTCAAAGATGGCCGCCGAGTGAAATGACTTGCCTTAAAGGAACTTTGACTGAACTCAACTGAGCTTCATCTGTGAAAACTAGACTGAAGTGGTTTCAGTTTACCAGTACTTCTATGTTAATCCACCTTGGCACTATCTACATTGTAAAAGCGCTATAGAAAGATGAACTTGTAATAAATGTTAACCTCCAGCTGCAGATCAGCATCCGGCTCCAGCAGCGGCTCCACAGCAGGCCTCAAGAGTCTCTGAGGAACCACAGATGGAGGAAAACATGCAGATTTACACTCATTATTAGACTTCTGCTTTACAGAACAAACATACAAACATTCTCAAATCAAGACACATGCACTGGAGGAGCAGAGTTCTGAAAGATAAACGAATGAATGAATGAATAACGAATACAATAATTAACCAAAATGTAATTTAGACACCAGCACTAGAGTAGACACATGCATTAGAGTAGCAAAGCCTTATTTTCTGAAATATTAGAAATATATAATAAAAATTGTATTTAATATTGAAATAAATAAACATATTATAAACAAAACTTCATTAAAAATTACATTTCTAACATACAAACACTTCTAAATCAAGAATCAGCAACTCATTTTCTGAAATATTAAAAATATTTTATATAAATATGATTAAAAATGTAAATAAACAAACAAACAAATAAATAATTTAATTATACTTTTAAAATAATTAATAAACAAACAAACAAACAAATTTAATTTCAATGAATATTTTTTCATTAAACATCTTAAATCCAAACACTTTACCGTAAAATAACGATAATAATAAATATTAAAATGTGTGGTTTATGGGTCTTACCGACGGGCCTGGAGAACCTGGAGGTCCCTGTAAAAACACAGAAAATCAGTTTCACAATCCACTGAAATCATAAACACATTTATTTATGCTAAACTAGCCCTGACCCCCGTCTGTAAGCAGATTAATATCAGTGTTGTAATACTGAATATTCTACTGTAACTCTCATAACACATGCAGGACCATTTCAACACAGAAGAGAGACAATCTAATCAACTAAAAAGATTAAACAATAAATAAAGAAGTGAATCTTTTCAGATGATTTCTGCTTGTTTTGTTACTACTAGTATTATTTTTCTTAATTTATAAACAGATACAGCATTTCATAAAGTTTCATAAACATGGATTTTAAAAATATCATGACATTATTCAATATTAATTCACATTTTTCACATGTACACTTCAACAGATGCGAGAGGATTTTAGATGAAGAAAGAAAAGAGACGAATGTTTGATTCAGTAACAGTCCTTCAGTGATGAAGAGCATCATTAACTGATCAATTAGAGTGCAGTGATGTGTGATGTATGATGTACCTGTGGCCCTGGACTGCCCTGCGGCCCCTGAGGCCCCTGAACAAACACAAAAACACACACATTTACACTCACGCATTCACACACCACTTTCAGTACACACTACTAAACAAATAAATAACAGTCAATATTATATTCAAGTGTGTGTGTGTGAGAGAGAGACATTGGCGCACCTCACAGGTCACTGCTGGTATTGCAGTGTGTTGAGTGTGTGCTTATTCTTAGTCCAGTTTGTGCACTTTACACACTCTTTCTTTCTCACACACACTTATACACACTGATACATACCCTCACACACGCTCACTCTTACATACTCTAACATACACACTCTCACACAAGCTAACACACACTCCTACACACTCTCCCTCACATACACTCTTACACACACACTCTCACACTATTGCACACTGTCTTACACACACTCTCTTTCTCTCTCTCTCTCTCTCTCTCTCACACACACACACACACACACACGCACACACAGATACATGCACGCACACACACACACACACACACACACGCACACACTCTCTAACACTAAGACTCTCACATCATTTCACACATACACACACACACGTTTGCACAAACTCACACACACACGCACACACTCTAACACATAGACTCTCACTCACATCATCACACACACACACACACACACACACACACACACACACACACACACACACACACACACACACACACACACACACACACACACACACACACACACACTGATATTTCAGGTCTTCAGGAGTGTAAACAGATGAATGCAGTGAGCTGAAGATCTTACCATCTCTCCACGGCCTCCTTTAGGTCCCCGAACACCCTGAAAACACACAGAAAACACACTTTATCTCTGCTTCATCAGGTCACACTGAGACTCCAGAAGCAGAATACACACTCACCGGCTTCCCGATCGGCCCAATCATCCCCACCGGACCCACAGGACCTGAGAAACCCTGAAAAACACACCGGCCATCAGACACACACACACACACACACTTATTAACACTAACCATAACACTGGCAATCAGACACACACTTATTCATTAAAAACTAGATAAGAAAACACTCACCAGAACACCGGCTGGTCCCTTGAGTCCAGGAACACCAGTGTAGCCCAGATCTCCATGCGGACCCTGAGACCCAGATGAGTATTTGTTTAACAGCAGACTTGGGTTTAATATTATTAACCACTGTATTTCATGTTTTAACTGATATTTTTGATCTGGATTAGTTATATATGGGTCAGTGACCCATCCTGACTCATTCGATAGTAACGCAGGGGTTTTCATATCCATAGTTTCTACATACTAACCTGCGGTCCTGGAAATCCTATCAGTCCCAGCATGCCGGCATCTCCCACCTCACCCTGCAGGAAAACACACACAGTCACATGACTAACAGCTAATCAGAACTCTGAGTCACATCCGAAAGCCAATCAGAACACTGGACCATAACTGACAGCCAATCAGAGAACTGGGTCATGACTGACAGCAAATCAGATGACTGACACCCAATCAGAACACTGGACCATAACTGACAGCCAATCAGAGTACTGGGTCATGACTGACAGCAAATCAGATGAGTGACACCCAATCAGAACACTGGATCATGACAGAGAGCCAATTAGAAAAATCAATATAATAATATATTCCAAACATTTTAGATCCTTTTACTCATAAACAGGAGTTTCTAAAATAACTAGTTAAATGTGTACTTCATCAAGCAATGAGCAGTGGTTAAATATCGAGACTTACTGGTTCTCCTTTAGCACCTTGCTCTCCTTTCAGGCCTTGGTCCCCCGTTGCTCCCTCCATGCCCTTCACACCCGCAGGTCCTCTGTCTCCGGGTAAACCCATTTCTCCCTGCACACACATACACAGGTCAAATGTCAGACATGTGCATATTTATATGCTCATCAAGTATTATTTTTATATATTCTGTGATTGACCTTTGACCCTTCGGGTCCTCCTTCTCCTGTGACTCCAGGAAGACCAGCTTCACCTCGCAGACCAGGAAGTCCTGCCCTTCCCTCCAGACCAATATCGCCACGGTGACCCTGCGGACATGCCAATCAAAAAGCAGCAGCCAATCAGAGCTCAAATCCTAAATATAGGATGATACTAATCAAATTCATCATTCATTCACTCATTCATTCATTCATTCATTCACAGAACCAGAAAACTGATGAATGAACATTCATTCGTATTGGGTCTCGGGGGACCCAATGCACTGAGTGCAACATGGGCCAGGATCTGATATTTGAATGCAAGTGCAGGCGGTAGGTCCTCATGTATCTTGTAAGAGTGGGACAGAATCTTGCAGAAGCAGGACAGAATCTTGCTGGAGTGGGACAGAATCTTGAGGAAGAGGGACAGAATCTTGTGGGAGCAGGACAGAATCTTGTGGAGAGCAGGACAAAATCTTGTGGGAGCAGGACAGAATCTTGTGGAGAGCAGGACAGAATCTTGTGGAGAGCAGGACAGAATCTTGTGGAGAGCGTGACAGAATCTTGTGAAAGTGTGACAGAATCTTGTGGAGAGCAGGACAGAATCTTGTAGAGAGCAGGACAGAATCTTGTGGAAGTGTGACAGAATCTTGTGGAGAGCAGGACAGAATCTTGTGGAGAGCGTGACAGAATCTTGTGAAAGTGTGACAGAATCTTGTGGAGAGCAGGACAGAATCTTGTGGAGAGCAGGACAGAATCTTGTGGAGTGCAGGACAGAATCTTGTGGAGAGCAGGACAGAATCTTGCAGGAGCAGGACAGAATCTTGTTGAGAGCAGGACAGAATCTTGCAGGAGGAGGACAGAATCTTGTGGAAGTGTGACAGAATCTTGTGGGAGCAGGACAGAATATTTTGGGAGCAAGACCAGAATCTTGTGGGAACAGGGCTGAATCTTGTGGGAATGGGTCAGAATCTTGCGAGAGCGGGACAGAATCTTGTGGTAGCAGGACAAAATCTTGTGGGAGCAGGGCAGAATCTTGTGGGAGTGGGACAGAATCTTGTGGGAGCAAGACAGAATCTTGCAGTAGCGGGAGTGAGACAGAATCTTGCAGGAGCAGGGCTGAATTTTGTGGGAACAGGACAGAATCTTGCAGGAGCAGGACAGAATCTTATAGGAGTGGGACAGAATCTTACAAGAGCAGGACAAAATCTTGCGGGAGTGAGAAAGAATCTTGTGGGAGCGCGACAGAATCTTGCAGGAGCAGGACAGAATCTTATAGGAGTGGGACAAAATCTTGCAGAAGCAGGACAGAATCTTGTAGAGAGCAGGACAGAATCTTGCAGGAGCAGGACAGAATCTTGTAAGAGCAGGACAGAATCTTGAGGAAGAGGGACAGAATCTTGTGGGAGCAGGACAGAATCTTGTGGAGAGCAGGACAGAATCTTGTGGGAGCAGGACAGAATCTTGTGGAGAGCAGGACAGAATCTTGTGGAGAGCAGGACAGAATCTTGTGGAAGTGTGACAGAATCTTGTGGAGAGCAGGACAGAATCTTGTAGAGAGCAGGACAGAATCTTGTGGAAGTGTGACAGAGTCTTGTGGAGAGCAGGACAGAATCTTGTGGAGAGCAGGACAGAATCTTGCAGGAGCAGGACAGAATCTTGTGGAGAGCAGGACAGAATCTTGCAGGAGCAGGACATAATCTTCTGGAGAGCAGGACAGAATCTTGCAGGAGCAGGACAGAATCTTGTGGAAGTGTGACAGAATCTTGTGGGAGCAGGACAGAATATTTTGGGAGCAAGACCAGAATCTTGTGGGAACAGGGCTGAATCTTGTGGAAATGGGACAGAATCTTGCTAGAGCGGGACAGAATCTTGTGGTAGCAGGACAAAATCTTGTGGGAGCAGGGCAGAATCTTGTGGGAGTGGGACAGAATCTTGTGGGAGCAGGACAGAATCTTGCAGTAGCGGGAGTGAGACAGAATCTTGCAGGAGCATGGCAGAATTTTGTGGGAACAGGACAGAATCTTGCAGGAGCAGGACAGAGTCTTGCAGGAGTGGCAAAGAATCTTGTGGGAGTGCGACAGAATCTTGGAGGAACAGGACAGAATCTTATAGGAGTGGGACAGAATCTTACAAGAGCAGGACAAAATCTTGCGGGAGTGAGAAAGAATCTTGTGGGAGCGCGACAAAATCTTGCAGGAGCAGGACAGAATCTTATAGGAGTGGGACAGAATCTTGCAGAAGCAGGACAGAGTCTTGCAGGAGTGGGAAAGAATCTTGTGGGAGTGCGACAGAATCTTGCAGGAACAGGACAGAATCTTATAGGAGTGGGACAGAATGTTACAAGAGCAGGACAAAATCTTGCGGGAGTGAGAAAGAATCTTGTGGGAGCGCGACAAAATCTTGCAGGAGCAGGACAGAATCTTATAGAAGTGGGACAGAATCTTGCAGAAGCAGGACAGAATCTTGTAGAGAGCAGGACAGAATCTTGCAGGAGCAGGACAGAATCTTGCAGAAGCAGGACACAATCTTGTGGGAGTAGAACAGAATCTTGCAGGAGCAGGACAGGATCTTCCAGGAGTGGGACAGAATCTTGCAGGAACAGGACAGAATCTTGTGGGAGCGGGACAGAATCTTATAGGAGTGGGACAGAATCTTGCAGAAGCAGGACAGAATCTTGTAGAGAGCAGGACAGACTCTTGCAGGAGCAGGACAGAATCTTGCAGAAGCAGGACACAATCTTGTGGGAGTAGAACAAAATCTTGCAGGAGCAGGACAGGATCTTCCAGGAGTGGGACAGAATCTTGCAGGAGCAGGACAGAATTTGTGGGAGCGGGACAGAATCTTGTAGAGGGCAGGACAGAATCTTGCAGGAGCAGGACAGAATCTTGCAGAAGCAGGACAGAATCTTGTGGGAGTGGAACAGAATCTTGCAGGAGCAGGACAGGATCTTCCAGGAGTGGGACAGAATCTTGCAGGAGCAGGACAGAATCTTGTGGGAGCAGGACAGAATCTTGCAGGAACAGGACAGAATCTTGCAGGAGCAGGACAGAATCTTGTAGAGGGCAGGACAGAATCTTGCAGGAGCAGGACAGAATCTTGCAGAAGCAGGACAGAATCTTGTGGGAGTGGAACAGAATCTTGCAGGAGCAGGACAGGATCTTCCAGGAGTGGGACAGAATCTTGCAGGAGCAGGACAGAATCTTGTGGGAGCGGGACAGAATCTTGTGGGAGCGGGACAGAATCTTGTGGGAACAGGACAGAATCTTATAGGAGTGGGAGGGAATCTTGCAGGAGCGGGACAGAATCTTGCAGAAGCAGGACAGAATCTTGTGGAGAGCAGGACAAAATCTTGCAGAAGCAGGACAGAATCTTGTGGAGAGCAGGACAAAATCTTGCAGGAGCAGGACATAACCTTGCGGGAAGCAGAACAGAATTTTGCAGGATTGGGCAGGAGTGGGACAGAATCTTGTGGGGAGCAGGACAGAATTTTATTAGTGTCAGACAGAATCTTGAGGAAGTGGGACAAAATCTTGCAGGAGTGGGACAGAATCTTGTGGGTGTTGGACGAAATCTTGAGGGTGCGAGACAGAATATTGTGTGAAAGAGACAGAGGCCCTGTTTACACTAGTACATTTTAGTTTTAAAATGGCGTTTTAGAATGAAAACGATCCGCGTCCACACTAGCATTTTACCCAGCGTATCTGAACAGCTCTCCGTCTACATTAAAATGGTGAAAACGCACATCATGTGACCACACACACACTCTCTGGCATGCACTGCAGCGTGCTTTGAGCACACACACACCCACATGAGAGCTCTGCACGTCGGACTTTTCATCAAGGATCTACCGCTGGATCTAATCTCACTATATTTGTTAAACGGGATATTTATTTCATCTTGTTGTCTATATCTAACTACATATTCCCCGACTTTGGTCTTTTGAATCTATTACTTGTTCTCGGGTAACGTGCTTTGGCTGAGCGCAAAAATAAGTTAGGTCAATATATTAATTAATGTAACCGCGGACATCGATTCTGCACATCTGACTGATTGTTTGCCTTTATTTTCTCTATTGTATAAACTTATTGTGCGTTATACTTTTATAATGGCCATTATTGATCATTAAAATGGATATTCAGTGAAAGAGAGGGTATGTTTCGTATTTTCAATGAAAATGAAAGGAGGCAGTAATGTTATAGGCTCCATTTTGTTATAAATATGCATGAAGATGACGCTCATATCATGCAGCTACACGACACCTCAACATTTTTAGTGTCTGTTAAGTTAATATCAAAATGAAAATAGGCAGTTCCTCACATCATGTTTTCATTTTATTGTCAAGATAGTGAAACAGCATAGCCAGGGTGATGTGAATGACTTTATACACACTCGGGAGTTTGTTTTCCATATCAAACTTGTGAAGTCTGAACTGACTTTGTTTCAATTCACTATAATCTTCCATGTGAAGCTGCTTTGACACAATCTACATTGTATAAGCGCTATACAAATAAAGATGAATTGAATTGAATTGAAAGTCTGAACTTACACGGAGAGGATGAAGACTGAACTGTGTGAAGGCTACTTAATATTGAGGAAAAAGCCCCAATCAGAGAGGCGAATGTCTGCAGCCCCGACTCCGTTTTCAGACGTCTCCGTTTTCCCCCATCTACACTGAGATGGAGCAGCAGCGTTTTAAAATGAAAACGGCCTCTCCAGCTTTTCCAAAACGCTCCGTTTTCGAGGCTCGAAAACTCTGGCGTAGTGTGGACGGATGGCGTAACCGTAGCAAAACTTACGCGTTTTAAAACTAAAACATATTAGTGTAAACGGGGCCAGAGTTGTGAGGGAACAGGGGGGAGAGGAAAAGAGTCTTGCGGGAGAGAGAAAAAAATCCTTCCCATGCAGGTTTCTACTTTGAATCATTTAGTCACGTGACCTGGGTGTTTTGATATGCTTTGGAGCAGGGTTTTGAAATATCTGTGGTTCAGGATCTTCAGGATACTTAGTATTTTCTGAGTTTTACTTTGTTTTTCCTTGTGAACTATTGATTGCCCATTTTCACCTGGATTGCTAATTTATGTTCAATAAAGCTCCACCTGCATCCTTCACCACTGTGACTCGACCCAATTCATGACAATTTCACACTCACCGGTCGGCCTTTGGATCCAGGTGAACCCGGTAGACCAGAAAGACCAGGCTGACCATCAGATCCGGGATACCCAATGGGCCCTCGAGGTCCCGGGAGACCCCCAGCACCCTGAGGAGCAGACACACATAAGAAGCACACTAAAAAAACTACTAAAGCCGGTATCCAGCAGCACAACTACCTCACAATTCAGTCATTTTCTCACAATTTTGAATTTACATACCACAGTTTTGACTAATTCCAGTGCTGGGCGAAGATTAATCCCTACTGATCGCATCCAAAATAAAAGTTTGTTTTGACACTATATATGTGTGTGTACCATGTAGATTTATTATGTACATTTGATATTTCAGACTTCTTTCCTCAGAATTACAACTCTAAGTTTATTATAATACATTAATATATATTTTTTTGACTATTATTTATTTAATTATCTTTTTACGGTGGGAACAGGCTTCCATAGGGGACAGGAAGCAATGCTTATAAAGACGTCACATTATTTTGCCATTATAATTGCTCCAGAACATTTCCAGACACTTTCAGCCTAAATTTAAGAATCGTGTATTTAAAATGAAAATGCATTGATGTGTTCAAAGATGGAAAACACTCACTTCAGTGCCTGGAGCTCCAGCGAGACCTCGGGATCCTTTTTTACCAGCAAGACCCTAAAACACACACACACACACACACACACACACACACACACACACACACACACACACACACACACACACACACACACACACACACACACACACACACACAGTTATTTAATACTCTTATATAAGTGTCTGTTACCGAAGAATGCTTTTGTGTGAATAAAAAGAAAGCTTTTCTTCCGTTCTGTGATAAAGAATCCTCAATAATCTTCTTTTCTTCAAGCGTCTCTGAGCACAGAACTGCTGTAATGCTCTGGATAACACACACAGTCTGATACGATCGAATAAATTCACACTGGGTGGCCAAAAGCTCAGGTTTTCACTGCGCTCCTGGCTGATATCTGAATGGGATATTTCAGGGCGTTTACAGGAGACTTACAGGATAAATGAGCAAGAAGAAATAAAACACAAGCAGATGAATATATAGAATCCTTTCTCTTACGTAACTCACATCTGCTGTGTTCAAATCAAGATATTCATGTAGCTATAACACTAACTTTTTAACATGTATCATGACTACATGACTGCTTATTTTATTGATGAAGTAAGACTGTATACAGTATCAAATATATGCACTAATATATGCACTGTTATCCCAGATCACCTCACACTTATATTACACTTAATATACAAACCCAATAATAAATATGTTAATGGGGGGTGGGGGTGTGTGGTTAGAATGTATACTACAGTTTAGAATGTATACTACATTACATATATTATTATATTTGCTAATATTTTTAATCAGATTATAATTTAGTTTTTTCAGTTCTGAATTTAAGTTTAAAAAATTGTAGGATTTTTTGTGTTTGTTGTTGCTAAGGTGTTGTTTGTGGTTTTTACTGTGTTGTTATGTGGTTGCTAGGGTGATGTTATGTTGTTGCTGTAGTGTTTGTGGTTTTTATCATGCTATCTTGTTAAGGTATTGTTTGTGGTTTTTAACACATTGCTATGTGGTTGCTAGGGTGATGTTATGTTGTTGCTAAGGTGTTGTTTGTGGTTTTTACTGTGTTGCTATGTGGTTGCTAAGGTGATGTTATGATGTTGCTAAGGTGTTGTTTGTGGTTTTTACTGTGTTGGCGTGTGGTTGCCAGGGTGATGCTGTCATTGCTAGGGTGTTAGGTGTGGTTTTTAACATGTTGCAAAGTGGTTGCTAAGGTAACATTATGATGTTGCTAAGGTGTTGTTTGTGGTTTTTACTGTGATGTTATGTGGTTGCTAGGGTGATGCAATGTCATTGCTAAGGTGTTGTTTGTGGTTTTTACTGTGTTGTTATATGGTTGCTAGGGTGATACTATATCATTGCTAGGATGTTATTTGTGGTTTTTAACACGTTGCTATGTGGTTGCTAGGGTGATGCAATGTCATTGCTAAGGTGTTGTTTGTGGGTTTTACTTTGTTGCTATGTGGTTGCTAGGGTGATGCAATCTCATTGCTAAGTTGTTGTTTGTGGTTTTTACTGTGTTGTTATGTGGTTGCTTGGGTGATACTATGCCATTGCTAAGGTGTTGTTTGTGGTATTTACTGTGTTGTTATGTGGTTGCTAGGGTGATACTATGTCATTGCTAAGGTGTTGTTTGTGGGTTTTACTTTGTTGCTATGTGGTTGCTAGGGTGATACTATGTCATTGCTAAGGTGTTGTTTGTGGGGTTTACTTTGTTGCTATGTGGTTGCTAGGGTGATGAAATGTCATTGCTAAGGTGTTGTTTGTGGTTTTTACTTTGTTGCTATGTGGTTGCTAGGGTGATGCTATGTCATTGCTAGGGTGTTATGTGTGGTTTTTAACACGTTACTATGTGGTTGCTAAGGTAAAGTTATGATGTTGCTAAGGTGTTGTTTGTGGGTTTTACTGTGTTGCTATGTGGTTGCTAAGGTGATGTTATGGTGTTGCTAAGGTGTCGTTTGTGAAATTTACTGTGTTGTTATGTGGTTGCTAAGGTGATGCTATGTCATTGCTAGGATGTTATTTGTGGTTGTTACTGTGTTGTTATATGGTTGCTAGGGTGATGCGATGTCATTCTGAGGTGTTGTTTGTGGTTTTTACTGTGTTGGTGTGTGGTTGCCAGGGTGATGCTATGTCATTGCAAAGGTGTTAGGTGTGGTTTTTAAGACACTGCTATGTGGTTGCTAAGGTAACATTATGATGTTGCTAATGTGTTGTTTGTGGGTTTTACTGTGTTGCTCTGTGGTTGCTAAGGTGATGTTATGATGTTGCTAAGGTGTCGTTTGTAGAATTTACTGTGTTGTTATGTGGTTGCTAAGGCGATGTTATAATGTTACTAAGGTGTTGCTTGTGGTTTTTAACACATTGCTATGTGGTTGCTAGAGTGATGTTATGATGTTACTAAGGTGATGCAATGTCATTGATAAGGTGTTGTTTGTGGTTTTATCATGTTGTTATGTGGTTGCTAAGGTGTTGTTTGTGATTTTTACTGTGTTGCTATGTAGTTGCTAGTGTGATGTTATGTGGTTGCTAAGGTATTGTTTGTGATTTTTTTACATTGCAATGTAGTTGCTAGGGTGATATTAAGTGGTTCTAAGGTGTTATGGTTTTATCCTGTATTAGTGTGTCTGCTAAAATTAGGTGTCAGTTTGCATTTTAAGTTTAGTAAGTTTATAATTCTTATCATTCAAGATGTTTTAAAAAGTGTACGTTGTTTAAATCCTGTTTTTTATTTTTAAAGATTAAATTTTTTTTTTTTTTTAGTCATTTCTTATGAGAAGAATGCTTTATTATAGATTTAGTTTTAGTATGAGTTAACCATAAGATTAACCCAGTTAACCCTGGAGTTCAGTATTTCATACTTACAGAAAAATCATATACTGGACCCACACATGTACTACATCACACATGAATAACGCAAATAATGCAAATTTTACACAAGACACAAACAAACCTGAACTCCTGTGTCCCCCTTGGGTCCTACTTCACCAGGTAACCCAGGAGATCCCTGGAGAAATGAACAGGTCTGAATTAATTTCATTATGCAAGTCACTGCAGAGACGTGTGGACAGATGCCAAAATTAACCGTACAAAAAACTGACACTGGCTTCACTAAGTCAGCTTTCCGGAAACTTAATCAGGGATGTTACGCAACAATAGAGCTCTGCTCAGAATCATAGCGAGCAGCCTACATGGAAATACCTAATAAGCTGATGGAAATTGAAAATGAATCTACAGCATGCGTGTGTGAGTGGAACGTCCAGCAGAACTATATGCATCATGCAGAGGATGTTGCATGTGCAGAATAAATGATGCAAATCTACCGTAACACATCAGACTCACAGGAGATCCTTGCTGACCGATGGTTCCCCGCGCACCTGTGACCCCAGTGTGACCCTACAACACACACACACACACACACACACACACACACACACACACACACACACACACACACACACACACACACACACACACACACACACACACACACACACACACACACACACACACACACACACACACACACACATTACAGCAGTGTTGACATAACAAATATGAATCTGAGTGTGGCTGTTTCTGATGAAAACACTTGAGGAATTTCCTGCAGGGGGAATAAAGCAGGATCAGGAAAACAGCTTTGGTGCTCGCTGGACTTACTGCCATCTTCTGTGACATGTTACCATCTTGCTATGTTGTTGGTAAGATGATGTGATGTGGTTATTAAAGTTTTCTGAGTGTTTTTATGTTGCTATGTGGTTGCTAAGGTGATACTATATGGTTGTTACAGTATACTGAGTGGTTCTGTGTTACACTGTTGTTCTTAAGGTATTCTGAGTGGTTTCTAAGGTGATCTTATGTGGTTGCTAAGATTTTATGAGTAATTTTAGGTTGCTCGGTGGTTGCTAGTGTAATGTTATGTGGTTGCTATGGTTTTCTGGATGTTTGGATGTTGAAACATGGTTGCTAGGGTGATAGTATGTTGTTGCTAAGGTATTCTAAGTGCTTATATGTTGCTTTGTGGTTGCTACGGTGATACTACATGGTTGTTAAGGTATAAAGAGTGGTTCTAGTTACACTGTGGTTGTTAGGGTATTCTGAGTGGTTGCTAGGGTGAAGTTATTTTGTTTCTAAGGTGATGTTATGTGGTTGCTAATGTTTTCTGAGTGATTTTATGTTGCTCGGGGGTTGCTAGTGTAATGTTATATGGTTGCTATGGTTTTCTGAGTGTTTGGATGTTATTACATGGTTGCTAGGGGGATGGTGTGTTGTTGCTAAGGTATTCTAAGTGTTTATATGTTGCTTTGTGGTTGCTAGTGTGATACTAAATGGTTATGGTATACTGAGTGGTTCTAGTTACATTGTGGTTGTTAGGGTATTCTAAGTGGATGCTAGGGTGAAGTTATGTTGTTTCTAAGGTGATGTTATGTGGTTGCTAATGTTTTCTGAGTGATTTTATGTTGCTCGGTGGTTGCTAGTGTAATGTTATGTGGTTGCTATGGTTTTCTGAGTGTTTGGATGTTATTACATGGTTGCTAGGGCGATGGTATGTTGTTGCTAAGATATTCTAAGTGTTTTTATGTTGCAATGTGGTTGCTAGGGTAATACTATGTGGTTTTTAAGCTATACTGAGTGTTTTGTGGCTATGTGGTTATTAGAATATTGTTAATTGATTGCTAAGACTTTCTGAGGGGTTTTATGTTGCTCTGTGGTGGCTAGGGTGATTTTATGTTGTTGCTAATGTATTCTTAGTGTTTTTATGTTGCTGTGTGGTTGCTAGGGTAATACTATGTGGTTGTTAAGCTATACTGTGTGTTTTTACGTGGCTATGTGGTTGCTAGGGTGATACTACATGGTTGTTAAGGTATACTGAGTGGTTCTAGTTACCTTGTGGTTGCTAGGGTATTCTGAGTGGTTGCTAGGTTGATGTGATGTGGTTGCTAGGGGGATGTTATATTGTTGCTAAGGTTTTCTGAGTAATTCTATGTTGTTCTGTGGTTGCTAGGGTAATGTTATATGGTTGCTATGGTTTTCTGAGTGTTTGGATGTTATTACATGGTTGCTAGGGTGATGGTATGTTGTTGCTAAGTTATTCTAAGTGTTTATATGTTGTTTTGTGGTTGCTAGGTTGATACTACATGGTTGTTAAGGTATACTGAGCGTTTTTTATGTTGCTTTGTGGTTAGTAGGCTGATGTTAAGTGATTTATAATGCTTTCTAAGCGGTTTAATGTTGTAATGTGGTTGCTAAGGTATTCTGAGTGGTTGCTAGAGTGAAGTTATGGTTTTTCTAAGGTGATGCTATGTGGTTAAGGTTTTCTGAGTAGTTTATGTTGTTATGTTGTTTTTGTTGCTAAAGTATTCTAAGTGTTAAAATGTTAATATGTGGTTCCTAGTGTGATACTACTTGGTTGCTAAGGTATGCAGAGTAGATTTTATGTTGCTATGCGGTTGCTTGGGTGAAGTTTATTTAGTTGTTAAGGTAATGTAATGTAATGTTATATGTTTGCTAATGTATTCTGAGTGTTTTTATGTTGTTTTGTTTTGTTGTTACGTGGTTGCTAGGGTGATGTTATGTTGTTGTTAAGGTGTTATGAGTGTTTTAGTTGTTATGTGGTTGCTAGGGTGATGTTATGTTGTTGTTAAGGTGTTATGAGTGTTTTAGTTGTTATGTGGTTGCTAGGGTGATGTTATGTTGTTGTTAGGGTGTTATGAGTGTTTTAGTTGTTATGTGGTTGCTAGGGTGATGTTATGTTGTTGTTAGGGTGTTATGAGTGTTTTTGTTGTTATGTGGTTGCTATAATGATGTTATGTGGTTGTTAAGGTGTTATGTGTGTTTTTGTTGTTATGTGGTTGCTAGGGTAATGTTATGTTTTTGCTAAGGTATTCTGAGTGTATGTATGTTGATAGGTAGTTACTAAAGTAATGTTGTGCTGGTTTGTTGCTATGCAGCTGTTAAGGTGTTCTGAGTGATTGTTATGGTGCTGTGAGGTTGCTAGGGTGCTGCTAAACATTTGCTGAGGTGTTCTAAACATTATCCCAGTATGTGGTTGCTAAGGTGTTGTTTGGGGTTTCTAATGTGTTGCTATGCAGTTGCTAGAGTGATGTTACGTGGTTGCTAAGGTGTTGTTTGTGGTTTTTGTCACGTTGCTAACTGTTTTAGGGTGATCTAGCTGGTTTCTAGGGTAATGTTACATCGTTGGGCAAGTCTATTCAGTAGTTTTTAACAGGATGCTTTGTGGTTGCTAGGTTGTTAAGCAACTGCTGAGGTGTTCTCTGCTCTGCGGTTGCTAGGTTCTTCTGAGTGGTTGCTATGGTGATAATAGGTGGCTGTATTTGCTCCTAACAATTCCCTAAACATAATTTTTTTTAATTCAACTAAAATTCCAGTGATTCCACAGGCCCTCTCTCTCTCTCTCTCTCTCTCTCTCTCTCTCTCTCTCTCTCTCTCTCTCTCTCTCAGCAAAGCTAAACACAGCCTGTTTTCCTTCTCTAAATTAAATGAAAGCAAACAGAAATTATCTTTCCAAAGCATGAAGACACACTGACCTGATAACCATCATCTCCAGGCTCTCCTCGCTCTCCTTTCTCCCCTACAGCGCCCTGCACACACAAACTCTCACACGTTGGCTTATTTTTACAATAAACCGACATAAACATCACCGGCTCTGTATTTGGTCATTTCAGATTCCAAATGTTGGAGGTTAAAGGAAATTAAGACCTACTGGTTCACCTAAGGGCCCGGGCGGTCCAGCCGTTTTACTGTCTTCTCCTGGATAACCCTGAAACATCAGTCAAACTCAGCATAGAACATGCATTGAAACTCTGACCTGCCACTGATTATACATACGGTCGAAATAATGGCAGAATGCAGTAAGTGAAGTTAGAAATTAGAGATTAGCAGTCAAGATATCAGAAAATAGTGTATAACCTTTTCTCCCTTTGGTCCCGGGGGGCCTGCTGGACCTGGTTTCCCAGTGTCACCCTACGATTTAATAAAAAACACAGAAAATAAATATAAAATCTGATGATTTCCTCGTCTAGATCACATAATAGACCAGTGTTGGGTCAGTTACTTAAAAAAGTACTAAATTACTATTATTTAAAATGTAATAAAATTGAAAAATCGTACGAAAATAGGATTATTTATTTTGCTTGTCTTCATTTTGACTCATTATTTCTGAAAAAAAAAGACATTTTTTGATTTAGGAATTTTGAGATATTTGGACTAGAAACAAGACAGAAACTCTAAGTAAGAATGATTTCTTGCAGTGTACCAAAGTCATTTTCTAGTAAGGTATCTTTACTTATACTCAAGTATGGTTTTCAAGTACGTTATACAGGCAAAGGCAATAATTCAGGAATTTGGTTTTCAAAACATTCAGCAAAATGTGACCGTGTGTTTTTTAGCTTCTCAATCTGCAACTCACAGTGTAACCTTGTGCTCCAGGTTCTCCCTGGGGTCCCAAAACTCCCGGCTGGCCCTGAAAAGTAATGAACAAAACACACACAAGTGCTGGTGTTTAGCTTCAACAAATAACCTGCTAAAAATAACCTGTGCTGAAAAACACATTATTGGATGGCGTCTTTAAAAGCAACTCCTGCTGCTCGTCCCATTACAGAAAAAGCAGCAGCTTATGAAAACAAGACGCTGGAGTTCCTAAAACTACACTTGCTTTATACATTTCAGAGCCTGAGGGAAGCGCTCAGGCAAAACAAAACAACGCCAGACATTTTTCTGCGTATAAAATCCGGCCTAAAATCAGCAAAGCAGCAGGCGTTGAACTGCACAGTACAAGAAAAGTGGATTAGCGGCCAGTATCTCTAACGCTGTTACAGTAAATCCCATCAGAACGCTTTGGTTTGCTTCCAAATCCTGCTAATGTTTACACGCGCATTAATTGAGCCAGAAAAAACAGTGAGCTTGAGCCTCAGCATGTTCAACAAGAATTATTTCACATCTCATTATTTATCAAAGAGTCCTCCAACATATTGCTCTGCAAAACCCAACATTTATACTGTACACGTCTGGAAAAAGCTACCATTATTGGGCCTACAGCTCCCCTAGTGGTGGAATTAAATACAGTGACACACAACGACAACGTTTGGCTGCAGAATAATCACTAAACTCCATTTGTTAGATATATAGATAAATGACACATGGAGATTATTATTCATATAAAATCATTTATGCATCACATATTTTGAAATATTGTAAATATGCTAACACATATATATTTTAATATATTTATTATACAAAACTCATATATAAAATTTCCTCTTCTCCATGATGACAGCACATAATATTAGACTAGATATTCTTCAAGACACTAGTGTTCAGCTTAAAGTGACATTTAAAGGCTTCACTAGGGTAATTAGGGTAAAGTTAGGGTAATTAGGCAAGTCATTGTATAACAGTGGTTTGTTCTGGAGACAATCCAAAACTAATATTGCTGAAGGGGCTAATAATATTGACCTTAACATAGTGTTCTAGCCGAAATAAAACAAATAAGACTTTCTCCAGAAGAAAAAATATTAGAGGAAATACTGTGAACAATTCCTGAATCATCTGGGCAATATTTGAAGAATAAATATTCACAGGAGGGTGAATAAATCTGACCTCAACTGTAGATGTAAATGCAGGAAATGTTATTTAAGTGGAAAGATATCCCCACATTTGTTGTCTCCCCACTTTTTAAACCAAAGTGACCCCCTTGTAGTGGTAAAGGTGTGTTAAAGCAGAAAGCACACTAACTGCAGGTCCTCTGGTTCCTCGAGCACCTTTGAGTCCTCGTTCACCTGTTTGACCCAATTCACCATTAGAACCCATTTCTCCAAGATGACCCGGCGGCCCTTTTTCACCCTAACATAGAGAAAAATGAACATATCATCATTTACATGAGAGAAAATATACAGATAAATCCAATGCAATGTGCAAATATTGAGAAAATGTGTCCCGCCCCTATGAGCTTGCTGATGAGGGGTATTGTGGACAATAACTGGCAACCCTGTCAAAAGAAGGTTTTTATTGGTTAAACTCAGTGCATGCATAACTGCAAGTGTAGACATAATGTTTATGTTTGTTTAACAATATTGGTCAATGTTAGTTAAAGGAATATTCATTCATTCATTCATTTCCTTCGGCTTAATCCCTTTATTCATCAGGGGTCACCACAGCGGAATGAACCGCCAACTTATCCAGCATATGTTTAACACAGTGGATGTCCCTTCCAGCTGCAACTCAATACTGGGAAACACCCATACACACTCATTCACACTCATACACACGGGGAGAACATGCAAACTCCACACAGAAACACCAACTGACCCAGCCGAGACTCGAACCAGAGACCTTCTTGCTGTGAGGCCACAGTGCTAACCACTGAGCCACCATGTTTCCAGTTAAAGGGATACACCCAAAAATGAAAATTCTGTCACCATTTACTGGTTTCAAACCTTTATACGTTTCTTTATTATCCTGAACCTATAAGAAGATATTTTGAAGAATGTTGGAAAGCTGTAACCATTGACTTCCACAGTATTTGTTTGTTGTTTCTACTATGGATGTCAACGGTGACCGGATTTCAGCCTTCTTCAGAATATCTTCTTTTAGGTTCAGGATAAAATAGAAACTCATAAAGGTTTGAAAACACTTGAAGGAGAATAAATAAAGACAGAATGTTCATTTTTGGGTGAACTGTCATCATAAAGATGTTTGTCAATTCTTCACATCAGGTCACAGTGCATTAATAACTAATATACATTTTAGCAAAACATGTTTATATATATATTGAAATTAAAGTCCCCATCAATTCATAATTAAAGTGTTTTAGATGTTCCTATCAGTCTGTATTAGTGTTAAGGATATCCATAATCTAGTGCAGAGGTGGGCAAACTACGGCCTGTGGGCCATATGCGGCCCGCTAAACTCCTTTCATCCAGCCCGCGAGGGAGTTTTTAAAATGCTGCTTCTGAGTAACGGTTTGGTTTCAGAATTAGTAAATTAATGATGCAATACAAGTGAACACCATTTGATGGCAGTATTGCACGCGGTACACACTCTCGGATATTAAAATGCACTCGACCGTTAATGACTGAAAATGAGTCGGGCAAAAAAAAGAAAAATTGACTCTGAATGTCGTGTGTTTAAGGAAGAATGGACAACAAAATACTTCTTCACCAATATCAGACAGAAAGCGGTATGTCTAATATGCCAAGAAAGCTGTTTTTAAAGACTACAACCTAAGTCTGCATATTTCACGCAAACATTCAAATTACTTTTATTTTTATCAGACAATATCTTTTCTATTCTCCACTGTAAAAACTACATTGTTATTATTATTGTTATTATTATATTTTATAAGGGATTATTTTATTGTTTTATGATGATTGATAAGTAAATAAAAATAGCAGTGCAAATTAATTTGACTTGTAAATTTGACTCAATAATAACTATTAAAGAAATGTGTGTTAATGTGACACGTTTCTGTCCGATATTACCTTCCATGCATACTGCCACCATAAATAAAAGTTATTTTTTGAAGGATTTGACATGTGGCCCTTAACTTGGTTTGCAAAACTTGATGTGGCCCTCGGGTCTAAAAAGTTTACCCACCACTGATCTAGTGTCTCCAAAACTGACAGAATTTGGGTCAACAAATCATTTGACGTCACCTTATACATGTATGGTAAATCGAATCTTCTGACCAATCAAATGCTCTCTAGCATTTATTAAAGCAAATAAATAAAAACAAGTAAATAAATGAACAAACAAACAAATAACTAAATAAATAAACAAAAAAAAAAACAAGTAAATAAAAAACAAGTAAATAAATAAACAAACAAATAAATAAATAAAAACAAGTAAATAAATGAACAAACAAACAAATAACTAAATAAACAAAAAAAAAACAAGTAAATAAAAAACAAGTAAATAAATAAACAAACAAATAAATAAATAAAAACAAGTAAATAAATGAACAAACAAACAAATAAATAAACAAATAAATAAAAAACAAGTAAATAAATAAACAAACAAATAAATAAATAAAAACAAGTAAATAAACAAACAAATAAATAAATAAATAAAAAACAAGTAAATAAATAAACAAATAAATAAATAAAAACAAGTAAATAAATGAACAAATAAACAAATAAATAAAAAACAAGTAAATAAATAAACAAATAAATAAATAAAAACAAGTAAATAAATGAACAAACAAACAAACAAATAAATAAATAAAAAAATAAAAAACAAGTAAATAAATAAACAAACAAATAAATAAATAAAAACAAGTAAATAAATGAACAAATAAACAGATAAATAAAAAACAAGTAAATAAATGAACAAACAAGTAAATAAATAAATAAAAAAATAAATAAAAAAACAAATAAATAAACAAATAAACAAACAAACAAATAAATAAATAAATAAACAAATAAATAAATGACCCTTAATGAAGGAAAGTTAGCAGAAACATGCAGGTGCGCCTGAGGGCTGATATTAATATTAGAGCCATATCAATACAGGCTTTTCAGCTTTGTTCACTTATTTTTCGAGTGCTTTAGTCTTAGTATTATATAATATAATAAAAACGCTATTTTCTCTCTAGTATAACATATTTTGCTAATATTGTCAGAAACAGCATTTATAGCATTTTTCTGGGAGTACAGCCTCTTTAAGATGAATCGCATGATGATTTCCTTGTTCAGAAGTCACACTGGATAAAAGCATCTGCTAAGCGACTAAATGTAAATCTAAATGTAATATTTGCAATAGAATTATTATTCATAATTAGGTTATGCTCATTACTGTTATCAAATAAAGCTGTATAATTAAGTTGAATCTGTAAGGAGCTTTATTTCCCTCACTGTACTCCACATTGGTCTCTGCCCTTGTGCAATTAATTTGTTGCTATTTTCACACGTTATTAAGCAATTTGATAATAAATAAATAAATAAATAATAAATAAATAAATAAATAAATAAATAAATAAGTTCTGTTTTTAAATATATAAACCATCTTAATAAAGGCTTTTCAACTTTGATCACTTGTTTTTCTTATTACTTTGTTTTGTATACAATGAAACACAGTTTTCTTACCCCCTTCACTATAACTTGTTTTCCAAACAATGTCAGAATGTTTTTATTATTAGCTTTTTACTTTTGGTATTTCTATAGTTTTGTGGGAGTATTGCCTCTACGATGAATCACAGGATAATTTCCTCATTTGTAAGTCGCACTGGATAAAAAAATTGTCAAATGACAATGCAAATCTAAATGTAATATATGCTGTAGGATTATTAGTTCATGTTCATTAAATATATCAAACGAAGCTGTGAAAGTAACCTCAATCTGTAAGGAGTGCCTCAGGGCTCTGTTCCAGGACCCTTTTATTTCCCTCACTGTACTCCACATTGATCTCCACTCTTGTGCAATTCATTTATAGTTATTTCCACACTGTTATTAGGCTATTTGGTGGCTGTAATACATTTTTAAAAATAATTTTTTCACCTTCTTCCCTGGACGTCCACGGGTTCCCGGCAGACCCTGTTTGCCTTCAGGTCCCTGATGAGGAAACGTCTGCTTTAATATCACATTCAGATATTCTCAAAACTCAACTGCATTGTCTTATTTACCATTGTAAATCTCCATTATTTACCAACGTACGCAAATACACACAACTGAATGCTCACCGGAAAGCCTTTTTGCCCAGGATCTCCAGGTAGTCCCGGAGGGCCGGATTCTCCGATCTCACCCCGCTCACCAGATTCTCCCATTGGTCCACGATCTCCTGGTTCACCCTGAGAGATGCATTCATTAACATATAAAAAGGTAAGTTACAGGAGAATGCTGCATTGCAGAACACAAGTGTGTTCAGGTACAATTGTTTCGCAATCATTATAATATGCAATCCAATTAAACAATACAAAAAATATTAAATTAAAGCTTATTTTGTTGCTTTTTTTTTTTTTACAAAAATACCAAAAATAAACTGCCTAGTTTTATAAACATGTTCCAGTAAGAAATGCACATTAAATGCAGCGTTATCTGTCATAAAAGCATTATGTAAATGCAGGAAACTGAACTCAAATATCAGTTTAAAGTAATATTCTGAGAGGATCTGCAGTCTGACCTTGGGTCCGTCTTTCCCCTGATGTCCGTCTTCTCCAGGTGGACCCGGAGGACCCTGAAACAAACAAATAATTATAAAAAGCTAATTATTATGGGATTTACAAGAGCATCATGGGAGAAGCGTCCATCAGCGAGCAGGACGAACCCTCTGATTATTTGCTTTGTCACATTATTATTACAAGCACATCAGCGAGATTATGAATAAATATTACAGATGGAGGATGAGATTTATGAGTTGTTTCTTTAGATTTCGAGGTGGAAATATGTGTGACGGGTTCACATCATAATAACAAAACACACTCACTCGGACGCCCAGCTGACCCGCTTCACCCTGTTCTCCAGCAGGCCCCTGCTCACCCTGAAAACACACACAGTTCAAATGTCTTCGATGTTATCAGTGAAAGTGATGATGAGGTCTTAAAATGCACATAGAGGGTCTTAAAAGGTCTTCAGAAGTACTAAATTAAACTACCCTGTTTATATAGACCACATGAGATGAAGATTACTGGGTTAAAAATCTCTTAAATCTCACCTTGAGTCCAGGCTCACCCACAGGTCCCTGCTCTCCTTCAGGTCCTGGAGGCCCCTGTGCATGCATGACAGAAAAGTAAAACAAAACAAAGCAAAACTATATCAAAATAGGAAAAACACAGCATAAATCATGCAGTAACTGACAGAACAGCTCTGTTAGTGGCTGTGGTGTATTACTGATTCTGCAGTTTGCTGTATTTTTATACTAAATTAAAGATTCTGTCATCATTCACTCTCCCTTCACTTGTTTGAAACACTTATGAGTTTCTTTCTTCTATTTTGAAGAATGCTGAAAACCAGTAACCATTGACTGCCATAGATTTGTTCCTACTAATGAAGTCAATGGTTACAGGTTTCAGCTTTCTTCAAAATATCTTCTTTAATGTTCAACAGAGGAAAGTAACTCATTAAGGTTTATAACCCCATGAGGATGAGTAAATAGTGAGTAAATGAAATACTTTTGGGTGAACTGTCCCTTTAAGTACGAATTAAACTGTCATCAATATAAGCTGTAACAGCCTGACTATAGTTGGCGGTTCATTCCGCTGTGGTGACACCTGATAATCAGGGACTAAGCTGAAGGAAAATGAATGAATGAACAGTCTGATTATGCCGTACACATGAGATAAGTGCACATTTACAGCATAATCATACACAGAAGAACCAAGTTTCTTTCTGGAAATACCTCGTGACCTTGCTCTCCATCTGGTCCCGGGTCCCCCAGAGGCCCTCTGGCCCCCTAAACGATCAAAACCATTCAAATAAATATGAAATAAATATGAAATCATGCACAATTGACAAAAAACAAACAGTCATTTACATTTAACACTGCTTTGGTGAATGTGAATCAGATTTAGTCAAGCAATGAAGTATCTCAGGACTGTTCCTATACTATACAATAACAATATATATATATAATTGTTAATGCATTATAGATTCACACACGAGTAAGGTTGACTTCTTTATTTAGCTCAACAAAGTCTCTCTGCTATGATCGTGTGATGCATAATAATCTAGATTTAGAAGGTAAATACGCATATTTATGTAAATGAGAATGAAAATGATGTTTATTTTAATACTCACAGGTGGTCCTGGAGGGCCCTGATCACCAGCGCTGCCTGGAGAACCTGCTGCTCCCTGAAACACACACACAACATTATTAATGCCATTAATGATTATAATAACAATTCATAATTAACTCCATAATGTCAGATTATACATATTTAAGTCACAAGACGTTTATTAAATGCTTCATTTTTCCTGAGAGAGTAAACCACAGCGCGAGGTTATCATCAAAACCTGATGTCTAATATAAAAAAAATAAATAAAACATCATTTAAAATTTCATTTAGTTTAGTTTGATGTGCTGAAAAACAAACAAACAATAAAAAATGACAAAAACAATAAAACTTTATCTTGACAGACTAAACTAATCAACGTAAAACTGAAATAATGATGATTAATTATTCAGTAATCGAGTTCATAATTAGTAAGTTTAGTTTGTTACTTTGGTTTAGGTTAATTTAGTCAGTTTAGATCAGATTAGTTAGTTATCTTACTTCAGTTAATTAGTTTAATTAATGTATTGTAGTTTAGTTTACACTTGGTTAGTTAGTTTAGTTTAATAGTTAGTTTAGCACACTTTAGTTAGTCAGATTAGTTGAGTTGCACTATTTTTGGTTAGTGACTGAAAACAGACTTACAGGCTTTCCTAAAGATCCTCTTTTCCCTGGAACTCCTGCTTGGCCCTACACACACACACACACACACACGCGCACACGCACACGCGCACACACAGCACACACACACACACACACACACACACACACACACACACAGACACACACACACACACACACACACACACACACACAGAGGTGTAAATGACAATTCAGCATTTGGGAAATGAATTTGGCAGTAAATAATGAATACAGTGATGATGCCAGACTGTAAACACACACTAATGAGCACATGAGCTGCTGATTAATGATGCTGAGAGCAGAGTTTAGCAGAGACATGCAGAAGTGCTTACAATGAAACCCGGAGCTCCAGCCTTCCCCGCGGAGCCTTTCTCTCCCTGCCAAAGAAAGACTTTCTCTATCAGAACTGTGTGTGTGTGTGTGTGTGTGTGTGTGTGTGTGTGTGTTTGTATATATGTTTGTATGTACAGCACCTTTCCACCCTCAGGGCCTGGTTCTCCTGGAGGGCCGTCTGCTCCCCTGGGGCCCTAAAGCACACAGACAGACCGACAACCACACACACCCACACACACACACACACACACACACACACACACACACACACACACACACACACACACACACAGAGAGAAAAAAGATCTTCATCATCATCATCAAAACCATCATCATATTCATCATAATCTCCATCATAATCATCTTCATCATCATCTTCAGCATCATCATAATCATTATCTTCTGCATCATCAGCTAAGCGTGCTGCAGCCCGGGCGGTTGCGGAAGCAAAAACTCGGGCCTGGGAAGAGTTCGGGAGGGCCATGGAGGAAGACTATCGGTCGGCCCCAAAGAGATTCTGGCAAACTGTCCGGCGCCTCAGGAGGGGAAAACAGCTCCACATCGAAACTGTTTACAGCGTAAGTGGGGAGCTGTTGACCTCGACCGGGGATGTGGTCGGACGGTGGAAGGAATACTTTGAGGATCTCCTAATCCTGACCGACATGTCTTTCATCGAGGAAGCAGAGACTGGGGATGCAGGGGTGGACTCACCCATCACCCAAGCTGAAGTCACTGAGGTAGTTTGCAAGCTCCGCAGTGGCAAAGCAGCGGGGGTGGATGAGATTCACCCTGTGTATCTTAGGTCTCTGGATGTTGTGGGGCTGTCTTGGCTGACACGTCTCTACAACATCGCATGGAGGTCGGGGACAGTACCTCTGGACTGGGCAACTGGGGTGGTGGTTCCCATTTTTAAGAAGGGGGACCGGAGGGTGTGCTCCAACTATAGGGGGATCACACTCCTCAGCCTCCCGGGGAAAGTCTATGCCAGAGTACTGGAGAGGAGGATCCGGCCAATGGTTGAACCTAGGATCCAGGAGGAACAATGGGGCTTTCGTCCGGGCCGTGGTACACTGGACCAACTCTATACCCTCACCAGGGTGCTCGAGGGTTCATGGGAGTATGCCCAACCAGTCCACATGTGTTTTGTGGACTTGGAGAAGGCGTTCGACCGTGTCCCTCGTGGCATTCTGTGGAGGGTGCTCGGGGAGTATGGGGTCAGAGGCGCTCTGTTAAGGGCCGTCTCGTCCCTGTATGAACAGAGTAGG
>LR812541.1:56391104-56411104 GCA_903798195.1 Danio kyathit
CCCGAAACACCTGCAGCTCCTCTCGGCCCCTGAGGACCCTTGACAAGAGGAGAAACACACAGATGACAGTGTCAAATCACAACTACCTGGAGGACTTTCAGTGTTTCATTTGACATCAGGTTTACATCAGGAGTCAACAGGTGAACTCATCTACTCACTAGTCAACAGGTGAACTCATCTACTCACTAGTCAACAGGTGAACTGATCTACTCACTAGTCAACAGGTGAACTGATCTACTCACTAGTCAACAGGTGAACTCATCTACTCACTAGTCAACAGGTGAACTCATCTACTCACTAGTCAACAGGTGAACTCATCTACTCACTGGTCAACAGGTGAACTCATCTACTCACTAGTCAACAGGTGAACTCATCTACTCACTAGTCAACAGGTGAACTCATCTACTCACTGGTCAACAGGTGAACTCATCTACTCACTAGTCAACAGGTGAACTCATCTACTCACTAGTCAACAGGTGAACTCATCTACTCAATAGTCAACAGGTGAACTCATCTACTCACTAGTCAACAGGTGAACTCATCTACTCACTAGTCAACAGGTGAACTCATCTACTCACTAGTCAACAGGTGAACTCATCTACTCACTAGTCAACAGGTGAACTCATCTACTCACTAGTCAACAGGTGAACTCATCTACTCACTAGTCAACAGGTGAACTGATCTACTCACTAGTCAACAGGTGAACTGATCTACTCACTAGTCAACAGGTCAACTCATCTACTCACTAGTCAACAGGTGAACTCATCTACTCACTAGTCAACAGGTGAACTCATCTACTCACTAATCAACAGGTCAACTCATCTACTCACTAATCAACAGGTGAACTCATCTACTCACTAATCAACAGGTGAACTCATCTACTCACTAGTCAACAGGTGAACTCATCTACTCACTAGTCAACAGGTGAACTCATCTACTCACTAGTCAACAGGTGAACTCATCTACTCACTAGTCAACAGGTGAACTCATCTACTCACTGGTCAACAGGTGAACTCATCTACTCACTGGTCAACAGGTGAACTCATCTACTCACTGGTCAACAGGTGAACTCATCTACTCACTAGTCAACAGGTGAACTCATCTACTCACTAGTCAACAGGTGAACTCATCTACTCACTAGTCAACAGGTGAACTGATCTACTCACTAGTCAACAGGTGAACTGATCTACTCACTAGTCAACAGGTCAACTCATCTACTCACTAGTCAACAGGTGAACTCATCTACTCACTAATCAACAGGTCAACTCATCTACTCACTAGTCAACAGGTGAACTCATCTACTCACTAATCAACAGGTGAACTCATCTACTCACTAGTCAACAGGTGAACTCATCTACTCACTGGTCAACAGGTGAACTCATCTACTCACTGGTCAACAGGTGAACTCATCTACTCACTAGTCAACAGGTGAACTCATCTACTCACTAGTCAACAGGTGAACTCATCTACTCACTAGTCAACAGGTGAACTCATCTACTCACTAGTCAACAGGTGAACTCATCTACTCACTAGTCAACAGGTGAACTGATCTACTCACTAGTCAACAGGTGAACTGATCTACTCACTAGTCAACAGGTCAACTCATCTACTCACTAGTCAACAGGTGAACTCATCTACTCACTAGTCAACAGGTGAACTCGTCTACTCACTAGTCAACAGGTGAACTCATCTACTCACTAGTCAACAGGTGAACTCGTCTACTCACTAGTCAACAGGTGAACTCATCTACTCACTAGTCAACAGGTGAACTCATCTACTCAATAGTCAACAGGTGAACTCATCTACTCAATAGTCAACAGGTGAACTCATCTACTCACTAGTCAACAGGTGAACTCATCTACTCACTAGTCAACAGGTGAACTCATCTACTCACTAGTCAACAGGTGAACTCATCTACTCACTAGTCAACAGGTGAACTCATCTACTCACTAGTCAACAGGTGAACTCATCTACTCACTAGTCAACAGGTGAACTGATCTACTCACTAGTCAACAGGTGAACTGATCTACTCACTAGTCAACAGGTGAACTGATCTACTCACTAGTCAACAGGTGAACTCATCTACTCACTAGTCAACAGGTGAACTCATCTACTCACTAATCAACAGGTCAACTCATCTACTCACTAGTCAACAGGTGAACTCATCTACTCACTAGTCAACAGGTGAACTCATCTACTCACTAGTCAACAGGTGAACTCATCTACTCACTGGTCAACAGGTGAACTCATCTACTCACTGGTCAACAGGTGAACTCATCTACTCACTAGTCAACAGGTGAACTCATCTACTCACTAGTCAACAGGTGAACTCATCTACTCACTAGTCAACAGGTGAACTCATCTACTCACTAGTCAACAGGTGAACTCATCTACTCACTAGTCAACAGGTGAACTGATCTACTCACTAGTCAACAGGTGAACTGATCTACTCACTAGTCAACAGGTCAACTCATCTACTCACTAGTCAACAGGTGAACTCATCTACTCACTAGTCAACAGGTGAACTCATCTACTCACTAGTCAACAGGTGAACTCATCTACTCACTAGTCAACAGGTGAACTCGTCTACTCACTAGTCAACAGGTGAAGTCATCTACTCACTGGTGAACAGGTGAACTCATCTACTCACTAGTCAACAGGTGAACTCATCTACTCACTAGTCAACAGGTGAACTCATCTACTCACTAGTCAACAGGTGAACTCATCTACTCACTAGTCAACAGGTGAACTCATCTACTCACTAGTCAACAGGTGAACTCGTCTACTCACTAGTCAACAGGTGAACTCATCTACTCACTAGTCAACAGGTGAACTGATCTACTCACTAGTCAACAGGTGAACTCATCTACTCACTAGTCAACAGGTGAACTCATCTACTCACTAGTCAACAGGTGAACTCATCTACTCACTGGTCAACAGGTGAACTCATCTACTCACTAGTCAACAGGTGAACTCATCTACTCACTAGTCAACAGGTGAACTCATCTACTCACTGGTCAACAGGTGAACTCATCTACTCACTAGTCAACAGGTGAACTCATCTACTCACTAGTCAACAGGTGAACTCATCTACTCAATAGTCAACAGGTGAACTCATCTACTCAATAGTCAACAGGTGAACTCATCTACTCACTAGTCAACAGGTGAACTCATCTACTCACTAGTCAACAGGTGAACTCATCTACTCACTAGTCAACAGGTGAACTCATCTACTCACTAGTCAACAGGTGAACTCATCTACTCACTAGTCAACAGGTGAACTCATCTACTCACTAGTCAACAGGTGAACTGATCTACTCACTAGTCAACAGGTGAACTGATCTACTCACTAGTCAACAGGTCAACTCATCTACTCACTAGTCAACAGGTGAACTCATCTACTCACTAATCAACAGGTCAACTCATCTACTCACTAGTCAACAGGTGAACTCATCTACTCACTAGTCAACAGGTGAACTCATCTACTCACTAGTCAACAGGTGAACTCATCTACTCACTGGTCAACAGGTGAACTCATCTACTCACTGGTCAACAGGTGAACTCATCTACTCACTAGTCAACAGGTGAACTCATCTACTCACTAGTCAACAGGTGAACTCATCTACTCACTAGTCAACAGGTGAACTCATCTACTCACTAGTCAACAGGTGAACTCATCTACTCACTAGTCAACAGGTGAACTGATCTACTCACTAGTCAACAGGTGAACTGATCTACTCACTAGTCAACAGGTCAACTCATCTACTCACTAGTCAACAGGTGAACTCATCTACTCACTAGTCAACAGGTGAACTCATCTACTCACTAGTCAACAGGTGAACTCATCTACTCACTAGTCAACAGGTGAACTCGTCTACTCACTAGTCAACAGGTGAACTCATCTACTCACTGGTGAACAGGTGAACTCATCTACTCACTAGTCAACAGGTGAACTAATCTACTCACTAGTCAACAGGTGAACTCATCTACTCACTAGTCAACAGGTGAACTCATCTACTCACTAGTCAACAGGTGAACTCATCTACTCACTGGTGAACAGGTGAACTCATCTACTCACTACTCACTAGTCAACAGGTGAACTCATCTACTCACTAGTCAACAGGTGAACTCATCTACTCACTAGTCAACAGGTGAACTCATCTACTCACTAGTCAACAGGTGAACTCATCTACTCACTGGTCAACAGGTGAACTCATCTACTCACTGGTCAACAGGTGAACTCATCTACTCACTGGTCAACAGGTGAACTCATCTACTCACTAGTCAACAGGTGAACTCATCTACTCACTAGTCAACAGGTGAACTCATCTACTCACTGGTCAACAGGTGAACTCATCTACTCACTGGTCAACAGGTGAACTCATCTACTCACTAGTCAACAGGTGAACTCATCTACTCACTAGTCAACAGGTGAACTCATCTACTCACTAGTCAACAGGTTGAACTCATCTACTCACTGGTCAACAGGTGAACTCATCTACTCACTGGTCAACAGGTGAACTCATCTACTCACTAGTCAACAGGTGAACTCCTCTACTCACTAGTCAACAGGTGAACTCATCTACTCACTAGTCAACTCATCTACTCACTAGTCAACAGGTGAACTCATCTACTCACTAGTCAACAGGTGAACTCATCTACTCACTAGTCAACAGGTGAACTCATCTACTCACTGGTCAACAGGTGAACTCATCTACTCACTGGTCAACAGGTGAACTCATCTACTCACTAGTCAACAGGTGAACCCATCTACTCACTAGTCAACAGGTGAACTCATCTACTCACTAGTCAACAGGTGAACTCATCTACTCACTGGTCAACAGGTGAACTCGTCTACTCACTAGTCAACAGGTGAAGTCATCTACTCACTGGTCAACAGGTGAACTCATCTACTCACTAGTCAACAGGTGAACTCATCTACTCACTAGTCAACAGGTGAACTCCTCTACTCACTAGTCAACAGGTGAACTCATCTACTTACTAGTCAACTCATCTACTCACTAGTCAACAGGTGAACTCATCTACTCACTAGTCAACAGGTGAACTCATCTACTCACTAGTCAACAGGTGAACTCATCTACTCACTAGTCAACAGGTGAACTCATCTACTCACTGGTGAACAGGTGAACTAATCTACTCACTACTCACTAGTCAACAGGTGAACTCATCTACTCACTAGTCAACAGGTGAACTCATCTACTCACTAGTCAACAGGTGAACTCATCTACTCACTAGTCAACAGGTGAACTCATCTACTCACTAGTCAACAGGTGAACTCATCTACTCACTAGTCAACAGGTGAACTCATCTACTCACTAGTCAACAGGTGAACTCATCTACTCACTAGTCAACAGGTGAACTCCTCTACTCACTAGTCAACAGGTGAACTCATCTACTCACTAGTCAACTCATCTACTCACTAGTCAACAGGTGAACTCATCTACTCACTAGACAACCGGTGAACTCATCTACTCACTAGTCAACAGGTAAAGTGATCTACTAACTAGTCAAAAACTCATTTACTCACTCACAGATAGGTGAACTACTCTAGCTAAACTATCTGCTTTAAACTCTAGACTCATCCACCCTCTCTAGTGCACTCTACTGTGATGTTTACTCGAGTTTCTGATGTGTGTTTGTGGTTATGTTCATGAATCTGCTCAGTGCTGCACTCACTGCTGGACCCTGAGGACCGAAATCTCCAGGACCTCCAGGAAGACCCGGATACCCCTGATGAGGAGAAACACACACAGTTACACACATCACACAGTTAAACACACACAATTACACACACATCCTCACTTAAAATCATCACGCTCCTGTTCAGAAGTGACCGTGTGTTCTGATTTAAGAGTGTTCAGGTGTCTGTACTGGAAGACGAGGCAGAAACTGATCCAAACCTTCTGTAATGCACTTTAATGTATGTTCAATGTGAAGCTCTTACTGTTGAACCTTTCTCTCCTGGTGGACCCAGAGGACCTGGAGGACCTCGATCACCCTGAACACACACACACATGCACACAGAGTTAGTAATCTGATGGGTCATGATGGATTAATAGTGAATATATGGGGCAGTCTTGCAGACAGAGTTTATACCTTTTCTCCAGGCTGTCCTGTAACTCCAGTTATTCCTATCAGTCCAACTGGACCCTGAAGAACACAGAGAAGAAGAGCAGGTTAAACACACACACACACACACACACACACACACACACACACACAAACACACACACACACACACACACACACACACACACACACACACACACACACACACACTCCTGCATTCCTCATGTCAGATTTAGAAAAGCTTTCAGACAGGAACTGAAGTAGAGAAAAGCACATGGATGTGTGTGAAATACTTTGTTATGATAATATAATATAAGGGGCGTCACTGTGTCTCAGTGGTGTCGCACTGTTGCCTCACAGCAAGAAGGTCGCTGGTTTGAGTCCCAGCTGGGCCAGTTGGTGTTTCTGTGTGGAGTTTGCATGTTCTCCCCGTGTTGGTGTGGGTTTGCTCCTCCCACAGTCCAAACACATGCGCTATAGGGGAATTGATCAACTAAACCGACCGTAGTGTATGAGTGTGTGTGTGTGTGTGAGAATGAGAGTGTATGGGTGTTTCCCAGTACTGGGTTGCAGCTGGAAGACCATCCGCTGCGTAAAACATATGCTGGAATAGTTGTCGGTTTATTCCGCTGTGGCGACCCCTGATGAATAAAGGGACTAAGCTGAAGGAAAATGAATGAATGAATGTGGACATGGACCACTAAACCAGTCATAATAGACATTATTCTGAATTTGAGCATCTGAAAGCTGATTAAACATTTTATACATTCATTTATGGTTTATTTGGACAATATTTGGCTGATATACAATATAAAAATCTGGAATCTGAAGGGTAAAAAATCTAAATATTGAGAAAATTGCTATTTAATGTGTCCAAATTATGTTTTTGCAATGCATATTACTAATCAAAAATATAATTCATTCATTCATTCATTTTCTTGTTGGCTTTTTGTCCCTTGCGGGGTCGCCACAGCGGAATGAATCGCCAACTTATCCAGCACGATTTTTACACAGCGGATGCCCTTCCAGCCGCAACCCATCTCTGGGAACCAAAAATATAATATAATATATTAATATAAAATAATATAATATAAAATAAAATAAAGTTTTGATATATGTACAGTAGAAATTATCTTTACCTCAATATAATATAATATAATATAAAATAATATAATATAATATAAAACAATATATCATAATATAAAATAATATAATATAATATAAAATAATATAATATAATATAAAATAATATAATATAATATAAAACAATATATCATAATATAAAATAATATAATATAATATAAAATAATATAATATAATATAAAATAATACAATATAATATAATATAAAATAATATAATATAATATAAAATAATATAATATAATATAAAATAATATAATATAATATAAAATAATATAATATAATATAATATAATATAATATAATATAATATAATATAATATAAAATAATATAATATAATATAAAACAATATATCATAATATAAAATAATATAATATAATATAAAATAATATAATATAATATAAAATAATATAATATAATATAAAATAATATAAAATAAAATAATATAATATAATATAAGTTCCCAGAGATGGGTTGCGGCTGGAAGGGCATCCGCTGCGTAAAATCGTGCTGGATAAGTTGGCGGTTCATTCCGCTGTGGCGACCCCGCAAGGGACAAAGCCGACAAGAAAATGAATGAATGAATATAATATAAAATAATATTCATTCATTCATTTCTTGTCGGCTTTGTCCCTTGCGGGGTCGCCACAGCGGAATGAACCGCCAACTTATCCAGCACGATTTTACGCAGCGGATGCCCTTCCAGCCGCAACCCATCTCTGGGAACTTCCACACACACATACACACTCATACACTATGGACAATTTTAGCTTACCCAATTCACCTGTACTGCATGTCTTTGGACTGTGGGGGAAACCGGAGCACCCGGAGGAAACCCACGCGAACCCAGGGAGAACATGCAAACTCCACACAGAAACGCCAACTGACCCAGCCCAGCCGAGGTTCGAACCTGCGACCCAGCGACGTTCTTGCTGTGAGGCAACAGCACTACCTACTGCGCCACTGGGTTGCCCATAAAATAATATAATATAATATAAAATAATATAATATAATATAATATAAAATAATATAATATAATATAAAATAATATAAAATAATATAATATAAAATAATATAATATAATATAATATAAAATAATATAATATAATATAATATAAAATAATATAATATAATATAAAATAATATAAAATAATATAATATAAAATAATATAATATAATATAATATAAAATAATATAATATAATATAAAATAATATAATATAAAATAAAATAATATAAAATAATATAATATAATATAAAATAATATAATATAAAATAATATAATATAATATAATATAAAATAATATAATATAATATAAAATAATATAAAATAATATAATATAAAATAATATAATATAATATAATATAAAATAATATAATATAATATAAAATAATATAATATAAAATAAAATAATATAAAATAATATAATATAATATAAAATAATATAATATAATATAATATAAAATAATATAATATAATATAAAATAATATAAAATAATATAATATAAAATAATATAATATAATATAATATAAAATAATATAATATAATATAAAATAATATAATATAAAATAAAATAATATAAAATAATATAATATAATATAAAATAATATAATATAATATAAAATAATATAATATAATATAATATAATATAATATAATATAATATAAAATAATATAAAATAAAATAATATAAAATAATATAAAATAATATAATATAAAATAATATAATATAAAATAATATAAAACAATATAATATAAAATAATATAATATAATATAAAATAATATAATATAATATAATATAAAAAGGGCAACCCAGTGGCGCAGTAGGTAGTGCTGTTGCCTCACAGCAAGAACGTCGCTGGGTCGCAGGTTCGAACCTCGGCTGGGCTGGGTCAGTTGGCGTTTCTGTGTGGAGTTTGCATGTTCTCCCTGGGTTCGCGTGGGTTTCCTCCGGGTGCTCCGGTTTCCCCCACAGTCCAAAGACATGCAGTACAGGTGAATTGGGTAAGCTAAATTGTCCATAGTGTATGAGTGTGAATGTGTGTGTGGAAGTTCCCAGAGATGGGTTGCGGCTGGAAGGGCATCCGCTGCGTAAAATCGTGCTGGATAAGTTGGCGGTTCATTCCGCTGTGGCGACCCCGCAAGGGACAAAGCTGACAAGAAAATGAATGAATGAATGAATATAATATAAAATAATATAAAATAATATAATATAAAATAATATAATATAAAATAATATAAAATAATATAATATAAAATAATATAATATAATATAATATAATATAAAATAATATAATATAAAATAATATAATATAATATAAAATAATATAAAATAATATAATATAAAATAATATAATATAAAATAATGTAATATAATATAAAATAATATAATATAATATAATATAATATAATATAATAATAGGCCTTTTTATTAAATTGAAAAAGGTAGACAAATAATCAAATTAAATTAAATGAAGTCTAGCCTATATAAAATAAAAAACAAAAGACAAAATTCAAAAGACAGACATAAATAAATAAATAAATAAATAAATAAATAAATGAAAACTGTGATCATTAAATTCAAAATGACAAAACAATAACATTAAATAATATAAGGCAGCAGGGTGTCTCAGTGGTGTCGCACTGTGGGCTCACAGCAAGAAGGCGCTGGTTGTGTGAATGAGTGTGTATGGGTGTTTTCCAGTACTGGGTTGCAGCTGGAAGGGAATCCATGTGTAAAACACATGCTGGAATAGTGCTCATGCTTAATACATGTGTATGTTTATACATTTACTGAAAGCAAACACCAAACAAGACAATAAACAGGAAATGAACATTACAGGACGCTTTAGGAGTGTGTGTTTAGAGTCAATAATGCCTGAACTCTGCTGCCGCTGCCTCTTTAAGACGGTCCTGTGACTGATCATTCTCCAGCAACAACACTATTAATCTCTCATTGATCCTGTTATTGAGTGTTATGACAGATTACAGTAAATATAGTCCACACACACACACACACACACACACACACACTGAACAGCAGCACTCATAAATCATCACGACAGCAGGATTTTCCATCAGTCAGACGTTTCCCAGCATGCAGTGGGAGCCCCGAGGATGTTTCCGAGAGTGTTCATTCATCAAAGAGCCGTCATTACATCATCGTTACATCATCGTCACACATCATCGTCACATCTCTCGCAAACTTTCCATCTCAGCGTTTATTTTACATTGACCATATACGTAGAGACGCCAATATTATTATTCTCAGACGCTCCACAAGTGCTGTTCGAGCACAATAGATTTAATAACTCATTCCTAATAACACATTAGGCAACACTTGACTTGAAGAGGTGTTCATAAGGCTGTTATGAAACCTTTATAATCATGATATGATACGTTATGAATGTGAATGAGATTTTATGCATGCTTATGACAACTGTTATTAAGAGTCATTCGCTCTGTTGTGACGTTATAAATGCAGAGATGACATTGTTTGCTATGACAACATGACAGAAATGCTTCATAACCTGTTCTTGTCATTGTGATGATAAAACATCAACACATGAAGATAGAATACATGTTTTGGAGTTTAAAAGCAGAGGCTTGGTTCTTTATTTTAATATATACTCAGCGGCCACTTTATTAGGTACACCTCACTAGTACCGGGTTTTCTCACCCTTTTGCCTTCAGAACTGCCTTAATCTTTGGTGGCAGAGATTCAACAAGCTACTGGAAATATTCCTCAGAGATTTTGCTCCATATTGTCATGATAGCATCACACAGTTGCTGCAGATTTGTCGGCTGCACATCCATGATGCCAATCTCCCGTTCCACCACATCCCAAAGGTGCTCTATTGGATTGAGCTCTGCTGACTGTGGAGGCCATTTGAGTACAGTGAACTCATTGTCATGTTCAAGAAACCAGTCTGAGATGATTGGCGCCAAGAAAATCTCCCCCACACCATTACACCACCACCACCAGCCTGAACCGCTGATACAAGGCAGGATGATCCATGCTTTCATGTTGTTGAGGCCAAATTCTGAGCTGACCATCTGAATGTGGCAGCAGAAATGGAGACTCATCAGACCAGGCAACGTTTCTCCAATCTTCTATTGTCCAGTTTTGGTGAGCCTGTGTGAATTGTAGCCTCAGTTTCCTGTTCTTAGCTGACAGGAGCGGCACCCGGTGTGGTCTTCTGCTGCTGTAGCCCATCCGCCTCAAGGTTGGACGTGTTGTGTGTTCAGAGATGCTCTTCTGCAGACCTCGGGTGCTTATTTGAGTTACTGTTGCCTTTCTATCAGCTGGAACCAGTCTGGCCATTCTCCTCTGACCTCTGGCATCAACAAGGCATTTGCGCCCACAGAACTGCCGCTCACTGGATATTTCCTCTTTGTCGGACCATTCTCTGTAAACCCTAGAGATGGTTGTGTGTGAAAATCCCAGTAGATCAGCAGTTTCTGAAATACTCAGAGCAGCCCGTCTGGCAGCAACAACCATGCCACGTTCAAAGTCACTTAAATCCCCTTTCTTCCCCAATCTGATGCTCGCTTTGACCTGCAGCAGATCGTCTTGACCATGTCTACATGCCTAAATGCATTGAGCTGCTGCCATGTGATTGGCTGGACGTGAATGGCTGGATGTGATTGGGTATTTTTTACTTACTGCATCTCTGTTTAATGTTTAATGTTTATCGCCTTTTTCTTTTCTCATATTTAATTTTGTGTTGTCACTTTATGTTCACTGGAAGCTTCTGTTGCCAAAACAAATTCCTTGTGTGTGTGAAGCACACTTGGCAATAAAACTGATTCTGATTCTAATAAAGTGGACGCTGAGTATAATATGATCATACAGTATATTTATGGCAGAAAATATTTAGAGGGTCATCAAATTGTAGGTGAAAATCATCCAAAAAATGCTGGTGGTGAGAAAAAAAAATGCTGGCGGAAGATTTATTAATTAATAATTAATACTTTTAAAATTATACATTTTTAGAAAGTTAATGTATTTGACAATATATCTAATACACTCAAAAATAGTGTTTGCTGCTTGTTTAGACTACTAGTTTAAAATGAGCTGAAACTACACAGTTCTGGAGATGTTCAATCCACTTACATTTGTAAAAACTAATAAGTGATTTTATTCCTTCATGTTGTCTCAACAGAAATCAATTGTGTGGAATGCAGCATTTTTTACAGTGTATATTTTTATTTTATATTGTATATTTACATTGTATATATACAGTTTCAATGTTGACCATTTAAGATTCAGTAATGAAAATTAACCTCAAAATCTGAACAAATGAGCTGAGAAACGCCTCAAACTGAGCTCAGATCAGCAGAAATGCCAAAATCTGCAGTCAGAAACTCATTCATCATCAGATCTGAGCTGTTTTATATCTCTACACAGCGGAGACTGATATTATATAATAGCCAGATCCTAGAAATAAAACAGTCCTCTCTCAGAGACGCCACCAGAAACACCAGCAGACAAGAACAAAAGAGCTTTCTGGAGGAGAATGTGAAAATGCGAATTAAATATGTAAAACTCTAATACGGCATTAAACATTTACGAATATAAACATATGAGAAATCAACACAGAAATACATTTTATATTAGGACATTTTAAATGAACTAATTAGCATTTAAATGACTATTTATACTATACATATATTGCAGTATATGCATGCATTTATAATATTTAACTCATTAAGAGAATAAGGACAGCACTTTCAGAGCAGGCGCTTGGTGCAACAGCGGTTTCCCCCCTACTTAAAACAGCACAAGTGTATTCAGACACACCCAGAGTGAACATGAGATTTATACTTCACATGTAGCTCATTAAAATGGATGGATGGATGGATGGATGGATGGATGGATAGATGGATATAATGATGGATGGATTGATAAATATAATGATGGATAGAGGAAATAATTATTGATATAATGACCAATGGAGAATGTCATGATGGATGGATGAATATAATGGTGGCTATAATGATGGACGGAGGATATAATAATGACTATAATGATGGATATAATGATGAATGGAGGATATAATGATGCATATATTGATGGATATAATGATTGATGGAAAATGTCATGATGGATGGATGGATATATTGATGGATATATTGACAGATGGAGGATATAATGATTGATATAATGATGGATGGAGGATATAATGATGGATGGAGGATATAATGATGGATGGATATAATGATAGAAAGACAGACAGACAGACGGACGGATGGATGGATGGAAAGGTAGATATATAGACGGTTAATGGAATTTAACTCATTAAGAGAATAAGGACAGCACTTTCAGAGCAGGCGCTTGGTGCAACAGCAGTTTTTCCCCTACTTAAAACAGCACAAGTGTATTCAGACACACCCAGAGTGAACATGAGATTTATACTTCACATGTAGCTCATTAAAACAGTCCTGAAGTATAAATCAGGCTTTAGCGACACTGTTTTCTATTCAATTACTGGCAGTTTTCTGTTTCTCAGTTTCTTGACTGTTTGTTTTTCTGTTGTGTGTTTGTTTACGCTGTTGTAAAAGCAGGATCTGAAGCTGTGTGAGAACACTGATCTTCATAAAAGAGCTTTTATTTGCATCTGATGAGAACTTCCTCCTCTGGTGACCGGATGTTTCGAACACACGCAGAGAATGTGCTCGGAAAAACCTTTATTCTGTGCTTTTTGATGGAGAGACGAGGCTTTCTGAGAGAGATCTGCATTAAATGCGGGACAGTATACTCTGTGATCAGCTCATAGCATTAGCGTCTGGAGTGTTTGGAGAGCAAACATGTGTGAGGCGTTACAGATCTGGAGAACAGCAGGGCTTTAATGAACACATGACATCAGCCTCCATAATCAACAGCATGAGTTCAGAAAATCCTCGACATCTGCAGAGCTCAACTAACACTACTCTACACTATCAGACAGATGCGCTCTACAGTCCCTAGAGCTTCATCACATCTTAAATACTACTTTAAAGCAGCAGAGGCTTTAGCTTGAAGAGCAGGAGGGATTTCATAACAGCAGCATTTAAAAACAGTTTAGGAGACATTCAGGTCTGAGATTAAAAACATGTGTAGTTATCTTCAGATGAGTTAGAAATGCCTCTGAATCTACAAAAACACTGAAGAACAGGCCGAAGATGGATGTAATGATGGATGGATGGAGAGATGGTGGGATAGAGAGATGGAGGGATAGATATAATGATGGATTGATGGAGAGATGGATGAATTGTTGGGCATAATGATAGATGGATAGATGGATGGATGAATATAATGATCGATGGATGGATGGATGATTGGATGGATGGATGGATGGATGAATATAATGATCGATGGATGGATGGATGATTGGATGGATGGATGGATGGATGGATATAATGATCGATGGATGGATGGATGATTGGATGGATGGATGGATTGATATAATGATGGCTGAAAATAATGATGGATGGATAGATGTAATGATGGATGTATGGATGGATAGATTTAATGATTGGTGGATTGATGAGTAAAATGATAGATGATGGATGGATAGATGGATGGACTGATATAATGATGGATGGGTGGATGGATGGATAGATAGCCTGATTTGATGAATGGATGGATTGATGGGTAAAATAATAAATGGGTGGATGGATGTATGGATGGATATATAGGTATAATGATTAACGGATGGATGAATTGTTGGGTATAATGATAGATGGATGGATAGATATAATGATGGATGGATGGATGGGTGGGTGTAATGATGGATTGATTGGTATAATAATAGATGGATGGATGGATTGATTGATGGGTATAATGATGGATGATGGAGAGATGGAGGGATAGATATAATGATGGATGATGGAGAGATGGAGGGATAGATATAATGATGGATGGATGGAGAGATGGAGGGATAGATATAATGATGGATGGATGGAGAGATGGAGGGATAGATATAATGATGGATGGATGGAGAGATGGAGGGATAGATATAATGATGGATTGATGGAGAGATGGAGGTATAGATATAATGATGGATGATGGAGAGATGGAGGGATAGATATAATGATGGATGGATGGAGAGATGGAGGGATAGATATAATGATGGATGGATGGAGAGATGGAGGGATAGATAGATAGATGGATGGATGGAGAGATGGACAGATAAATATAATGATGGATGGATGGAGAGATGGAGGGATACATATAATGATGGATGGATGGAGAGATGGAGGGATAGATATAATGATGGATGGATGGAGAGATGGAGGGATAGATAGATAGATGGATGGATGGAGAGATGGACAGATAAATATAATGATGGATGGATGGAGAGATGGAGGGATACATATAATGATGGATGGATGGAAAGATGGAGGGATAGATATAATGATGGATGGATGGAGAGATGGAGGGATAGATATAATGATGGATGGATGGAGAGATGGAGGGATAGATATAATGATGGATTGATGGAGAGATGGAGGGATAGATATAATGATGGATTGATGGAGAGATGGAGGGATAGATATAATGATGGATTGATGAGAGATGGAGGGATAGATATAATGATGGATGGATGGAGAGATGGAGGGATAGATATAATGATGGATGATGGAGAGATGGAGGGATAGATATAATGATGGATGGATGGAGAGATGGAGGGATAGATAATGATGGGATGATGGAGAGATGGTGGGGATAGATATAATGATGGATGGATGGAGAGATGGAGGGATAGATATAATGATGGATGGATGGAGAGATGGAGGGATAGATATAATGATGGATGATGGAGAGATGGAGGGATAGATATAATGATGGATGGATGGAGAGATGGAGGGATAGATATAATGATGGATGATGGAGAGATGGAGGGATAGATATAATGATGGATGGATGGAGAGATGGAGGGATAGATATAATGATGGATTGATGGAGAGATGGAGGGATAGATATAATGATGGATTGATGGAGAGATGGAGGGATAGATATAATGATGGATTGATGGAGAGATGGAGGGATAGATATAATGATGGATGGATGGAGAGATGGAGGGATAGATATAATGATGGATGATGGAGAGATGGAGGGATAGATATAATGATGGATGGATGGAGAGATGGAGGGATAGATATAATGATGGATGATGGAGAGATGGTGGGATAGATATAATGATGGATGGATGGAGAGATGGAGGGATAGATATAATGATGGATGGATGGAGAGATGGAGGGATAGATATAATGATGGATGGATGGAGAGATGGAGGGATAGATATAATGATGGATGATGGAGAGATGGAGGGATAGATATAATGATGGATGATGGAGAGATGGAGGGATAGATATAATGATGGATGGATGGAAAGATGGAGGGATAGATATAATGATGAATGGATGGAGAGATAGAGGGATACATATAATGATGGATGGATGGAAAGATGGAGGGATAGATATAATGATGGATGGATGGAGAGATAGAGGGAAAGATATAATGATGGATGGAGAGATGGAGGGATAGATATAATGATGGATTGATGGAGAGATGGAGGGATAGATATAATGATGGATGGATGGAGAGATAGAGGGATAGATATAATGATGGATGGATGAAGAGATGGAGGGATAGATATAATGATGGATGGAGAGATGGAGGGATAGATATAATGATGGATGGATGGAGAGATGGAGGGATAGATATAATGATGGATTGATGGAGAGATGGATGAATTGTTGGGCATAATGATAGATGGATAGATGGATGGATGAATATAATGATCGATGGATGGATGGATGATTGGATGGATGGATGGATGGATGGATGAATATAATGATCGATGGATGGATGGATGATTGGATGGATGGATGGATGGATGAATATAATGATCGATGGATGGATGGATGATTGGATGGATGGATGGATTGATATAATGATGGCTGAAAATAATGATGGATGGATAGATGTAATGATGGATGTATGGATGGATAGATTTAATGATTGGTGGATTGATGAGTAAAATGATAGATGATGGATGGATGGATGGATGGACTGATATAATGATGGATGGGTGGATGGATGGATAGATAGCCTGATTTGATGAATGGATGGATTGATGGGTAAAATAATAAATGGGTGAATGGATGTATGGATGGATATATAGGTATAATGATTAACGGATGGATGAATTGTTGGGTATAATGATAGATGGATGGATAGATATAATGATGGATGGATGGATGGGTGTAATGATGGATTGATTGGTATAATAATAGATGGATGGATGGATTGATTGATGGGTATAATGATAGATGGATGGATGTATGGATGGATGTGTTGATGGATGGATGGATGAATGGATAGATGGATCGATATGATGGATGGATGAATAGATTTAATGAGGGATGTATGGATGTATGGATGGATGGATGGCTGTAATGATGGAGGAGTGGATAGATTTAATGATAAATGGATAGATGGATTGATAAATTGATGGGTATACTGATGGATGGATGAATGGATAGACATAATGATGGATGGATGAATGGATAGACATAATGATGGATGGATGAATGGATAGACATAATGATGGATGGATGAATGGATAGACATAATGATGGATGGATGAATGGATAGACATAATGATGGATGGATTTATACATATAAAAAGACAGACAGCCAGACGGATGGATGGATGGTTAGATGGATGGATGGATATATGGATAGATAAACAGACAGACAGACAGACAGACAGACAGACAGACAGACAGACAGACAGACAGACAGACGGACAGACAGACAGACTCACAGGAGGGCCGTGTTTCCCAGGGTTTCCGAGGTCTCCAGTTTCTCCCTGTGAACACAGACAGCAGAATGAGCAGAGTGAACACGTCATCATCAGTCATGTCTGAGTGTAAAGCAGTACAGCAGAGCTCTAATGCCTCCATCAGTTATCTACACTGCTGACGAGAGGCTCTGGGGTACAGAACTATAAGTGCAAATCCTTTAACGGGCACTTCTCCTGTGTGTGTGACCAGCGAGAGTGTGTCTATCAGCCGCAAATGAGGACGAGGCCCATTAGTGTGCTTTAGGATGTGAGGAAAATCTGAGTGATTTTAACCCCATTCACACTTTAATATTGCCATTGCGACATGTTTTATCACATGATACATCACAGCCCCATAATGCACTGCAGCGGAGAGATTAGAGCTGCTGGATTTACAACATCCTAATTCATCAGCTTCTGATAAACTACGGTAAACGTCTGTTGAACTAATAATATAGTAAACTTTCTAGTTCCCTAAACACTTGAGTCTATCTACACTGGTCTGATTGGGCAGTGCCCACATCCATATCACCCTGCAGCCCAAGACCGGTTACTCACTGAAGCTAAGCAGAGCTGAGCCTGGTCAGTACCTAGATGGGAGACCACATGGGAAAACTAGGTTGCTGTTGGAAGTGGTGTTAGTGAGACCAGTAGGGGGCGCTCAACCTGTGGTCTGTGTGAGTCCTAATGCCCCAGTAGGATTGAAGGGTACACTACACTGTTAGTGGGCGCCGTCCTTCAGATGAGACGTTAAACCGAGGTCCTGACTCTCTGTGCTCATTAATAATCCCATGGCACTTCTCGTAAAGAGTAGGGGTGTAACCCCGGTGTCCTGGCCAAAGTCCCTCAATTGGCACTTACCCATCATGTCCTCCTAATCATCCCCATTCACTGAATTGGCTCTATCACTGTCTCTTCACTCCACCAATAGCTGGTGTGTGGTGAGCGCACTGACGCCGTTGTCCTGTGGCTGCTATCGCATCATCCAAGTGGATGCTACACACTGGTGGTGGTGTGGAGAGACCCCCCTCATGATTGTGAAGCGCTTTGTGTTTATGGCCATACACAATAAATGTGCTATATAAATACACATTACATTACAGTGCTCAGTTGCTCCGCCCACACCACGCCTCCACATGCTCGTTTTCTTCCTGAGAGGATCAGAAGCTGTGACTGTGACTGTGTCTATAAAACTAAACTCTTCTCAGAGATTGATGAATGCAGTAATCTACTCTACTGCTGCTCCAGATTATATGAGACTGAACACAGTGAGCCTGATAGATCCACTACAACATCAATTCATCATCTATAATAATCAATAAGTGATGTGAAAACTCACACAGAAACACTGAGAAACAATGAATATATGCAGAAATCATGGATACCAGGAGAAATCATGGATATAAGCAGAAATCTTGGATACCAGCAGAAATCATGGATATCAGCAGAAATTATGAATATCAGCAGAAATCATGGATACAAGCAGAAATCATGGATATAAGCAGAAATCATGGATACCAGCAGAAATCATGGATATAAGCAGAAATCATGGATATAAGCAGAAATCATGGATACAAGCAGAAATCATGGATATAAGCAGAAATCATGGATACCAGCAGAAATCATGGACATCAACAGAAATCATGGATACCAGCAGAAATCATGGATACAAGCAGAAATCATGGATATAAGCAGAAATCATGGATACCAGCAGAGATCATGGATATCAGCAGAAATCATAGATATCAGCAGAAATCATGGATATCAGCAGAAATCATAGATACCAGCAGAAATCATGCATACCAGCAGAAATCATGGATACCAGCAGAAATCATGGATACCAGCAGAAATCATAGATATCAGCAGAAATCATGGATATCAGCAGAAATCATAGATATCAGCAGAAATTATGGATATCAGCAGAAATCATGGAT
>LR812541.1:56416104-56494589 GCA_903798195.1 Danio kyathit
CACTGATAATGATAATGATGTGTGTGTGTGTGTATGTGTGTAGTGTGTGGTGTGTGTGTGTTAGAGCTGTAAATAATTTAATTAATCACAATTCATTGCATTCAATATACAAGTTTACATTTCAATTCATACATATTTGCTGTGTATATTTATGTATATATGTATAAACACACACACACACTCACGCACGCACGCACGCGCACACGCACACGCACGCAAGCACACACACACACACACTGTAGTTAAAATACATAAATATATTTACATTTATATATATTTATAAAATAGGAAATATATTTATGTACATATGCATAATTATACAATCATTTGCATTATACATACACATTTAGATATAAATATAAACAAATATTTTATACAATATAGTCATGCATATATTTATATACACAAAAATATCCACCGTACACAAATAGATTTTGTAAATATGAACTTTAATTTTGAATGCAGTGATTGTAATTAACATGATCTTACATTGTTAGAAGAGCTTTGGCTGATTTTAGCCCTTTTATTTGCTTTTACTTGTAAATTCTGTCTGTATATAAAGCGCTTCACAAATGAAATGTATTATTACACTATTTACATATTAAATTATTATCATCATTCATCCATTTTCTTTTCTGCTTAGTCTCTTTATTATTCAGGGGTCGCCACAGCGGAATGAACCACCTATTATTATTATTATAAACCCAGAAGTGACTGAAGCTGCAGTTGATGGCCTGTCCACTAGAGGCTCTCCATGCTAACCTCACAGCAGAAAACCTCTAGAATCAAGTGGTTTTGGTTCATATGGCTAATTTTAACTTTTAAACTCTGCATAATTGAGGGCGTGGCCACTTGAGTGACAGGTGTCTGCTGCTCGTCACCTCAGCTCACTTCAGCTGCTGAATTGATTAACTCTAGGCTCCAGAACAGTGTGAAACCTCATATAACGTCTACATTTCAGTTTACCTTTAACTAACACAAACTGCATATACATGCAATTATATCCTGTGCATAACTCTTGAGTTTAATAAAGGGTTCAAATAACTGATATAAGTCAAATGGAATTGGGCATCTCTAGCTCCGCCCATATCCCGCCTCTTAGTCCATTTTTAAATATTCAAGAGTAACACCACAACAGGCTCCTCCCACTATGCTCTTCACAAACCTGCAGGTGATGTATTTTCCCAACGAGGAGTGTAAAAACACACATTTACACTATACTGCATTACTAGATACTAGTGTACGGCGTGCAGAGAAGAAAACCGCAGGCGTCACTCACATGTTTATTCTAGAACAGGAGGAGTTATTCATTGCTGTGCGCCGTCATTGGTTTATTACAGTTAGGATGATGCAATTGAGGAAAACAACTGAAAAGAATACCTAGTGGCCACTGTCAGAAGCACCAAAATAGCGAACAGCAGTACCAAACTATTTAAAGCTTTTACAGAGGACTTCTGCAGGTTTATCAAGTCAAATTTAAGACTTTTAAAGATCTTTTTTAAGACTATTATGAATTAAATTTCAGACCTAAGATTTCACAAGCAGAATATTCTGCCAACAGTGTAGGAAAACATTATTCTGCTTCCCCCATTGTCAGAATATTCTGCTTGTTTTAATGAAAAACTCTCACTTTTAACTCATTATTTCTGAAAACAAAACCATATGTTTTATACTGGTCTAGAAAATTCTTCTTGATTTCAGAATCTTGTGAAGGTGAACTGTGGATCCTCACCTCGGGTCCTGGAGGCCCCGGAGGCCCCTGCGGCCCCGCTTCACCTGTTTTCCCCTTTCAGAAAGAGAGAGAATCTGCTGTAAACATCATCAGCATCTTCATCATCATCAACAGAATAACAGCTGGTCTTACCTGAACCCCCGGTTTTCCTCGGGGTCCTGTTGGTCCAGGATTACCAGCCGCTCCCTGAACACACACACACACACACACATTTTCAGTTTCTGGGTTGCTTCAGGATCATCTGATATTTAGAGCTACATCTGGGCTTTGTTGATCTGGATTACACTGTTTACACACACTGATTCACTTCATGTGATGGAGATTTGTCAGTCATAAATGTATTTTTAAACCTCTCCTCACCTACTCAGCTTGTTCTTTTAATAGTCTTCTCTACCGCTTCATCTGTAACTGTGTTCAGTGGTTTCTCTTGGCTTATTTTCATGTTTTTATAATCTTTATATTTGACTTTGTCTCATGTACAGCACTTTGGTCAGTCTTGTGGCTGTTTTTAAATGACCTTTATAAATGAAATGGAGCTTGGAGTGTGTAACAGATGTATTTTTTCAATGTATTATTGATATATTCTATATATGCATGTAGATTCTTTTATATATAACATTTTATTGAAAATAGTTATTCATTCATTCATGAATTCATTTTCCTTCGGCTTAGTCCCTTTTTTTCATTAGGGGTCGCCACAGCGGAATGAACCGCCAACTATTCCAGCATATGTTTTACACAGCGTATGCCCTTCCAGCTGCAACCCAGTACTGGGAAACACCCATACACACTCAATCCCACACACACTCATACACTACGGCCAGTTTAGTTCATCAGTTCATTCATATATATATTTTTTTATAACATTACATTTTATATTAATACATGAATACTCATCTAATTTTCATCTGAAACCTTTATTGTTTGCCACTATCCTGACTTTACACATTTGACAAAAAGATTTATCATCTCACACACATTTACTAAGAGCAATAATAGCTCAGAATAAGCCTGTTATTTATATATCGGACTATTTTCACCCATCCTTCAACAGAATGCATTTAATCAGACACTTCACTTATCATGCTTTCTCTGTATATAAAACTCCATTTATAGAAGTGATTGAACATGGTGGACCTATAAAAGCTAAATTTACACCTAAACATCATTTATTCCAGAGCATTTCCCAGATTCCAGAGACGCCAGTCAACAGATGCAGACCATTATGATGATCAGCGGACACATGTGTGCACTTACAGCCCAGCACACACACACACACACACACACACACACACACACACACACACACACACACACACACCAGCTCATTACTGTCGGTACTGTGAGAACCAGTGTGTGTGTGTTTACTGTGTGAAACATGTGTCTGTGAGATTGAGAGTGAGTGTGTGTGTGTGTGTGTGTGTGTGGTTAATCTGATGTTCACCTTGTCTCCTGGGTAACCAGATTCTCCCGGTTCACCTCTCAGGCCTGGTTCACCCTGAATCACACAGCAGCGCAGATTATAAACACAGAACACACACACACAACCACCGCCGACACACACACAGAACCATCACACACACACACACACACACACACACACACATCTTTCTCCCTCTTATTTTTCTGTCTTCTGTCTTGAGTAAGTTTATAGAGATGATTATGAAAGAGTCGTGAGAATATTTGAGAAATGTTCAGGTTTAGTCAAATAAAACTGATCAAAATGAGGATCAAACTCATCAAGCTGTGTTCGGGGAGAGAAAACTAAAATGCATGTTATTATCTGACACCGCTGACGAACACTTTAAAGTCTAAACCTGTGTGAGACATTTGTATACATGTTTCAGAATGAACGGTATTATATCAGGAGACTGTGCTTGTCCAGTGAATGATGTGGTCTTGTAATCGATATTCAGAGTGTAAACGGCGGCAGAAGAGCTGAAGAGCATCAGTTTCTGTGTAAAGGTAAACCCTGAATGATCAAGGTGTGCATATTCACGGCAATAATAGAAATATTTAAATCACCTTATCACCTTTCATTCCAGGAGGCCCCGCCCCTCCGCCCAGGCCCTGCCAATCAGAGAAGAAGAGCTTCAGTGTGCAGCCAATGAGATCAGAGATGTGAGCTTTAATCAGGGGACGGACGTTACCTGAGCTCCCACAATACCTGGCAACCCATGCGGACCCTCGGGGCCCGAATCACCCTGAAGAGGAACAAGAAGGAGAGAGAAAGAGAGGGAGCGGGATTAAATGTATGCACAAAACCTGTAATACAGCATTAAACAACAGTGTTTCCATCCACTGAGAGACGAGAGAAGAAACTCCTCAGCTCCTGCTCAACTGGAGCAAACCTCAGGCAGAGAAGTGTAGTGTGAAGCCTTCAGAGAAGCCACTGTGAGGGTCTATAGACAGTTTTATTAGCAGAGTAGAAGAGTATCCCTCTCAGCTGCATGGAGATCAGTTTTTATGCATATCTCGAAGTTTATCTGATGAACAAAGCTGAAGTCAGATATTCTGCTGTGAACATGTGCGTTACGGAGCGGCTGTCTGCGTTTTGGTCTCTTTAACCCGCCCAATGCCAGTTTAGCCAATTATATTTCAGCACTCAGGGTTGCCAGATGGTGGAAAAAACAGCGTATTTCAATTATTCATTCAGTCAGTCAGGAAGGCTCTCAGAGCATGTGTCTGTGACTGAAATGTGCCCTCTGGTGGACAGACTCTGAAATGAGACGCAGATTCAGAGTTCCACATGAGGTTGTTAATGAGCAAATAATATAAATATTAGGAGTGTAAACATTAGGTGAGCAGGTCACACTGTAACCCCGTGTCCTAACATTGATGAGATACACAGTGATGAGCTGATTTGACTGTTTGCAGCAGACAACACAGGACAGAAATGTAAATCCAGCCATTCAGAAGCACAGAATAGTGCACTCACTGCACTCCAGCACAATGGTGAGCTTTATAATCTAATGAACACACATTAAAGCTCTTTAACATGATTAAATGTAGATGCTGAATCACTGATATGTGTTGGTTTGAGTCTCAGTCAGGGATGGGCAGTATTTATGATACATGTATTTAAAACACGCATTTTAAATACAAAATAGTATTCTGTCATTTGTATTTTATTGGGTTTATGAAAATGGGTTAATATTGTGCATCAAAATACTTTCGTGTCTTGTATATTTGTACCTTAAAATACTGTAAAATACTTTGTAAGAAGTCTACATGATGACATCATAAAAATGGGGCTTGACATTGGTGCTTTCTCAGTTATTTGCCTAGACTTGAGATCTGAACAGAAAATTGATTAAGAAGGATGTCAATGCTTGGAGTACGATTAGAAATTCTGCAACACACATAAAGGGTTCAATTTTAAGAATCTAGGAGCAGAGTCTAAAGCGCAGGGTGCAAAAGCATTAAGGGCCTGTCCCAATCCACTTTTGCTATTTTAAGGACGGAAAAATAAGGTTTAACAGGTCTAACAGGGTTGTGCTTATTCTCTTAAACAGATCATCATCAAGACAGCACTTTCTGTATGAAATGTATGCTAAAATAAAAGAGAAAGTCAGTTTATTGGTGAAGGGATTGATCAAATATGCCTATTGACTGAAGGATTGCAAAGAAACTTGATGCTCCCTTGTAAAAGTGTTTTGTATTTTCAGTATAATACAGTATTGTATTCTGATACGTGTTCTGGCTGCTGTATTCTGTAGTTTATTTTGATACATGTAACACTGAGCTATTTGGTATTTTATTTTAAAACACATTTCAATGTATTTTTGCCCATCCGTGGTCTCAGTTCTAGAGTTCAGTCTCAGACGCTTTATTTTATTCTCCAGATCTGAGCTGAGCTATCTGCTGCTTCTTTCAGTATATGGTGATAAATGTCCTGTCAGACTCACATTATGAGCATTGAACACTGAATAAAGCACATGAGCTGCACTTGAGCTGAGCATTGTCAGTGTTCTGTTGTTCATCTGTGAGGAATAGAGGCCGTTTCTAATATACACATGTCAGCTGTTGGTTAGGACAAAGCTAATTTAATATGGAGAATATTCCTTCTGTCGGGTGCTGTTTGCTTTTATATAGAACACAGTTTAAATCACTCGCTCCTTAATCTGGCAACCTGCGCTTGTGTGTGTTTTGATGGAGGAGTGAAATACCTAGTTCAACCACTGGGTGTCAAACTTACACACTGCACCTTTAAATAAAGTTATTAGTAACTAATAAAGTGACGATAACTAACAACCTTTTCCTAATTTGATAGTAATACAGTATCGTGCACCTTCTGTAACGCAGCTTTGAAACATTTCTTTTATAATAATATAAATAAATTATAATATACAATGATTACTAAAATATTTCTGTTTTCAATAGTTTGACCAAAGTACAAAGAAAACTTTCATCTCATTATGTAAAAATATGCACTATTGTATACTATTATATACTATTGTATAGTATATTATACACTACCGGACAGAAGTCTTGTCGTCTATCTAAGTTTTAGGAACACAGATAATAACTGGACTTCTAGTTGATGATTTGGTATCAGAAGTGTCTCTATGAAAGGCAAAGGCCTCTAGATTTAGCTTATTTGAGCACAATAAAATCTGATCATGTGTTGATGTTGAATGATTTCATTAGGACAGTGCGGTCTGACTCTGCTTAGACTAAAGTCTCATCACTGAACCTTCAATAATGTCCAGTATAGAATATAAAGTGATGCTGCAGTGGAAACAGAATGAATATTGTGTCTGACTCCATCATGAGCTTGGAGGACTGCATCATACATCTCTGAATGACTCAAATCACGCATTAATAAAGTCATCTGGAATGGAGAAGAAAGCGTTCCTGCAGGACTCCCAGAGTTCATCAAGAGTCTTTGTGTTCATCTTCATCGCCTCCTCCTTCATCATGCTCAATAATGTTAATCTCTGGTGACTGGGCTGACCAATCCTGGAGCAGCTTGACCTTCTCTGCTTTCAGGAGCTTTGATGTGGAGGCTGATGTCTGAGAAGGAGCGCTATCCTGCTGGAGAATTGTCCCTCTCCTGTGGTTTGTAATGTAATGGGCAGCACAAATGTCTTGATACCTCAGGCTGTTGATGTTGATCATCCACTCTGCAGATCTCTCACACGCCCCCATACTGAATGTAGACCCCAAACCATGATTTCTCCTTCACCAAACTTGACTGATTTCTGTGAGAATCTTGGTCCATGCTGGTTCCAGTAGGTCTTCTGCAGTATTGGTGATGATTGATGCAGATCAGCAGATGATTGATGGAGAAATCCACCTTCTGACACTTTAAGTAGAAATCGAGTTATGATTTGTTGCTCTTATAAATGGGATCCACCACAAGACATTTGTCACTTTATATAGTAATGTAAAATATGATATGAATATTCTCCGTTTAGCCTCTTGTTGTTGGTTGACTCTGTATTTTATGATAATATAAATTTTTATTAAGCATTGTTTTTTTTCAATCAGTTGTTTTTGTTAAATTCTTATGGCCTTTGTCTTTATGGGGGCTCGTCCGGGATATAAATACAGCAATAATATAAATATTTTCAGTTTAGCCTCTTGTTGTTGGTTGACTGTATTTTATCCTAATATAACATTTTCAATATGCAGTGTACATTGTTTTTAATCAGTGTTTTTATTCTATCTATAAGACTTTAATAATTTAAAAGCCAATATTTTTATCATTTATTCAATTGCCTCATTAATTCATTTCTGTCTTGTTTTCCTTCATCTTATATTGTCCTTATATAATGCACAGTATGAGCTTTACATGTCATTGTGCTTTATTGGTCTTCTTCCATGTGTTCTGCGTTAGTGTCTGGATCCTGATGATGCTGTTCAACATTTCATTGGTTAAAAGTGAATTTCACGGCTGTAAAACAGAGACCAGTTCCTCTCCATGATCATCAGAGCTCACAGACACAGAACAGCATCATGAAAACTCATCAGAGACGGCTGTAAATCTGACATCTCTGTCCACTCGGAGACGTGTGTGTTTTAAAAGCGGAACCAGAACACCACACACACATACGCACACACGCACACACGCACACACGCACACACACACACACACACACACACACACACACACACACACACACACACACACACACACACACACACACACACGGCATCATACAGAATTAGGAACAAAACATTGAGTTTAACATGTTATGTGGGTGGGTTATTAAACTTAATCAAATTTAAACCAATAATTAACAGTAAAGATAACATATAAACAAATTTTCATTTAATGTAAGAAAAATGGGAGAAGTTGCATTACTTGGGCTTAATAAAACAACAAATACACAGCAGAATTAACTAAACTGTAGCTAAAATGAAAATACTTAATACAATGTAATTCAGAATATATAAAAAAATGGCAAATTAGTTACAAAATCAGGTTTTAAACATAAAATCAATATAGTAATCAAAAGTACGACATTTTAAATGTAAAACAGAATGCTCAAGAAAAACATCTTAGAGACTCACTGAACTCAATTAAAGGAGTTTTTTACTAGTTTCCATTGTTTCTACTGGTTTCATGAGGGCAACTGGCTCTTAAACACAATGGGAGACGAGACTCTGACTGGTTTACGGCAGGTTACGCTCAGAAGACCCTCATTACTGATAAAGAGAACAGGAGCAAACCTTTTAGAACGCTTTTCTCATCGTTAAACTAGCAAAAGTGAATTGAGACGCACCATAAGTGCATTATGTGTTCTCAGATCAATGAAACAGGGCTTCATATATCAGACTGTGATTAACTGTGTCTCTGTGACCCTGAAATAACTCTGTGTTTCTGAAGTCATTAATGCTGATGTGATGTTGAGTGAGTTTGTGCTTTCATCTCTCCTGAAAGAGGATATTCTGGCCAAAAGCAAAGGGTTAATCAGGTTAATCTCTGCTGCTGAAGTGTTCGGTCACTGAACTGAGGCCAGGACACAAACACAGGATTATTAATCTACCGTTGGCAGAAGATTCTGGACTGATCTCAGGACAGTAGCAGAACACACTGCTAAAAACCAGCCCCAGATCTGCGAAAACACACCTTCACACAGCTTCAGGACACACACTCAATATCAAATCACTGAAATCATTCATTCAGAAACAAACTCAGCACAAAGTCAATCTAAAATAACAGATTCTCACAAAATTACAACACAAAATCAACCTGAAATCATCAGTTCTCCAATATTCAGAACACAAAATCAATATGAAATCACTGATTCTCAAACAATCATTCATTCATTCATTTTCTTGTCGGCTTTGTCCCTTGCGGGGTCGCCACAGTGAAATGAACCACCAACTTATCCAGCACGATTTTACGCAGCGGATGCCCTTCCAGCCGCAACCCATCTCTGGGAATTTCCACACACTCATTCACACTCATACACTACGGACAATTTAGCTTACTCAATTCACCTGTACTGCATGTCTTTGGACTGTGGGGGAAACCGGAGCACCCTGAGGAAACCCACGCCAACGCAGGGAGAACATGCAAACTCCACACAGAAACGCCAACTGACCCAGCCCAGCCGAGGTTCGAACCTGCGACCCAGCGATGTTCTTGCTGTGAGGCAACAGCACTACCTACTGCGCCACTGCGTTGCCCTCTCAAACAATCAGCTCAAAATAATTTTGAAATCACTGATTCTTAAACAATCTCAGCACAAAATCAATCAGAAATAACAAATTCTCAAACCCTCAGAACACAAAATCAACCTGAAATCACAGATTCTCAAACAATCACAAATACAAAATCAATTTGAAATAACTGATTTTCACATTTTAAGGACACAAAATCAATCTGAACTTCCTGATTCTCAAACCTTCAGGACACAAAATTAATCTGAAATCACAGATTCTTCAACATTTACAACAAAACTAATCTGAAATCACAGAATCTACAAAAAATACAGCAGGAAATCAATCTGAAATCACTGATTCTCAAACTTTCACAACACAAAATCAATCGACAATCACTGATTCTGAAACAATCACAACACAAAATCAATGATTTCAGACTGATTTTGTTCTGAATATTTGAGAATAAATGATTACAGATTGATTTTTATGTTGTAATTGTTTCAGAATCAGCGATTTCAGATTGATTTTGTGTCCTGAAAATGTTAAACCAGTGATTTCAGATTGATTTTGAGCTGTAATTGTATTAGAATCTGTGATCTCAGATTGATTTTGTTCTAAATATTTGAGAATCAATGATTTCATATTGAGTTTGTGTTCTGAAGGTTGGAGAATCATTGATTTTCAAACCTTCAGAACAAAATCAATGTGAAATCATTAATTCTCAAATCTTCAGAACACAAAATCATTGTGAAATCATTGAGTTTGCATTCTGAAGATTTGAGAATCAATGTGAAATCATTGATACTCAAAAATTTAGAACAAAATCAACCTGAGATCAGATTCTTAAATCTTCAAAACACAAAATCAATCTGAAATCACTGATTCTACAACAATTACAACAAAAAATCAATCTGAACTCACAGATTCTCAAATCTTCAAAACAAAATCAATTTGAAATCAATAATTCTACAACAATTACAACACAAAATCAATCTAGAAATCACTGATTTTTAAATCTTTACAACAGAAACCAATACGAGATCACAGATTCTCAAATCATCACGGCACAAAATCAATTTTAAATCAAAGACTGTCTAATCTTTACAACACAAATCAACCTGAAATCAGTGAGTGTGTGTGTGTGTGTGTGTGTGTGTGTGTCTACAGCTGAAATGTTCACTCATGCTGTGTCTTATGAAGTGTTCTGTTGATGTTCATTAGGTGTGAGGCACACTACAGAGTGTTCATCTGAGTCGTTTCAGCTCACATCATCTAACTGCTGCTGATTTGAGATCAGACTGTTTGTGTGTGTGTGTGTGTGTGTACTGTATGTATGTCTCTGTGTCTGTGTGTATATGTGTGATAGAGTATGTGTGCGTGTCTGTGTGTGATTGTTTATGTGTGTGTGTGTGTGTGTGTGTGTATGTTAGTATGTTTATCTGTATGTGTATGTATCTATGTATGTATGTATGTATGTGTGTGTGTGTGTGTGTGTGTGTGTGTGTGTGTGTGTGTGTGTGTGTGTGTGTGTGTGTGTGTGTGTGTGTGTGTGTGTGTGTGTTTGACACTTACTCTCAGGCCTGGGAATCCACTGCTGCCGGTTCCTCCGACGGGCCCCTGAAACACACAACACAACATAACAATCTGTTCATACATCTCTCTCACACACACACACACGCACACACATACAGGTAAACAGACTCACACGCATACACACACACACAATATTATTATAATATAATTTGTGTTGTTATTTTGGTGTTCAATGTGCATCAATGTCTGGACGTCACACAGACATCAAGGTCTTAACATCTCATCCATTTCCATTTCAGATGTGTTTTATGATGTCGATTTGAATTTATAGACAGAGATTATGCTAATTGTGAATTAGCATACACACAACCTATTTACATATGACTGGATGTCATGACCGTGCACATTCAAATATCAAATCTGATGTTTACGAAGTGTTTTCACACCCTACAGAATCCCAGTTTCTGAAAAATCAGGACAGATTCCATATTCTAGTGCAGGGGTCCTCAATCTCAGTCCTGGAGGTCCAGTGTCCAGCAGACAGCTCCAACCCCAATCACACACCCCTGGGCTAGCTGATCAAGCTCTTACTGGGCTTTCTAGAAACATCTGTGCAGGTGTGTTGAGGCAAGCTGGAGCTAAAATCTGCAGGACAGCGGCCCTCCAGGACCCAGTTTGAGAAGCCCTGTTCTAGTGTATGTTAAAGGGGTAGTTCACACAAAAAATCAGCCCAAACTATGGTCCTAAGATGTTCAGCACCCAGAAAAAGAAACAAAGATATTATCAAAACATTCCCATGTGATGACTGTAGTGGTTCTATACATATATATATATTTAAAGGTAAAAGTGACTTTGTCAATGTTTTCTGTTCTGCATCAGGTCATCAGTGTGTGTGTGACAGGCATTGTTTACTGCAGCATGTTGACATGACGACTGTTTTAAACTATACCTGAGCGCTGCGTTTGGCGTTAAGTGCATTCTGCGTGAAGCTTGCATAGATAAAATTTCGCATATGTCGTAATTTCGAGTCCTGCAATTTCAAATTCAAGCAGGTTCAAGCACTTTGTCCAAAATCCAAGCACTTTTCTAACCTTGAAAACACTATATTAAAAATCAAGCGTTTTCCAGGATTTCCAGCACCCGTACGAACCCTGGTGTGTGTTTATTACAGGCAGTATAATGTAGCACCATTATAGTCAGCAGCACAACACACAAACGCCACACTTACCACAATAAACACACACACACACACACACTGATCAGAAGCAGGAGACATTGGAGAACAAAGCCATTTTACAGTTCTGTGCTGCACAAAACTGGAGCTTGGCATGGCCACAGCTGAACACTGAGGAGGGTTCGGAGGATGATTCTGGTCTTTTCTGGACTTTGAGCATCTCGGGACCCTTGCTGTCTATGGAGAATGAGGAGCTCTCACGTTTACATTATACACACGAGATGTCTGATGTTGATCATCTGAGGTTTTATCTTCTGATTTTTAAGAACACCTTACAGTTTTTTAACTCGTGTTGTCTAATAATTCAGTGTACACTGTTACACTCTGGGGTCAAACAGACCTGCCATCACTAAAGCTCTAACATACAGCAGATCAGTTTAATTCAATCCTCAAATCTCTACTGCATAAAGAAACAAACTGATCTTCATCACACACACACACACACTCTGTGAATGTTTGAGTGTTCCCTCATCAGTGTGCAGTACCTGAGCAGTGTTCACTCACTTTGTGTGTGTGTGTGTGTGTGTGTGCTAATTTTTATGGTGACCTGAAGAACAAGCAATGTGTTCATCCTTCATGAAAATATAAAATTATTTATTTAGGAAGAGTCACCAAACTTCAAGGTAAAAAAAAATCAAGGTTTAGGGTGTTTTTCTGCTGTTAGAACGGTGCCCGGGTCGCTTTTGACGAGTAAATCTACAGAAGGGTTCATTAATATGTCCTAATAATGAATACTTAGACATTCAATAGGGTTTTCCACATGACTTTCACTACTTTCACATGACTGTATGCTCCGGTTTACACCTGCTCACTTCATGTGTTCTTCCTGATGGGACAGCAGTCTGATGGTGAAAAGCACAGGTGTAAATGTACAGACAGATATAAACCCGATCGATCAAACCACTTCAGGTCTGGGACGCACTTTCTTCTGTGCAGCTTACATCTAAGCTTTTCACTCATCATAGCACACGTGCTGCTGATGATGTGACAATAAAAGTGATTTGATTTTAAACTCTTTCATGAGCCGGTACTGACCTGGTGGTTGTCAGAGATGGCAAAAGTACACACATCCTTTACTTAAGTAGAAGTACAGATACTCGTGTTTAAAACGACTCTGGTAAAAGTAGAAGTACTGACTACACTTTTGTACTTAAGTAAAAGTAAAGAAGTACCGCCTGAAAAATGTACAAAAGTAAAAAGTACTAATTTCAACCACAGTCCCAAAGACATGCGGTATAGGCGAATAATAATTCAACTAAATTTGCAGTAGTTTATAAGTGTGTGTGTGTGAATGTGTATAGGTGTTTCCCAGTACTGGGATGCAGCTGGAAAAGTATCCACTGCGTAAAAAAAATGCTGGAATAATTGGCGGTTCATTCTGCTGTGGCGACCCCTGATAAATCAGGGACGAAGCTGAAGGATAGCGAGTGAGATAAGTAGGTAATCATCCTGACACAAACTCACAGTGTTCAGCATGTAGTTTTGCCACTGTTAGATCAAAAACAACAGCTGCAATTCATGTTGATACACTCTGTCTATCTTAATAAATAATGTCTTACATTTTACACTGAATTCTGTCCAAAATATATTGATTTTTTTCTTTTGCTAAAATAAATACTTATCAGATATGACTGCAAACTTTTTTTTTTGCATTAGGCTAAAGCTGCTTATTCTCTTCAAAAAGCAGCTCTTTTATTTAACCTGCTATTTCAGTGTTTTTCAGGTATTGTGGTTATTTTATTTAATGTATAAACATTAATTCTGCTACAGTTTTTCTCAGTCACTTTGGTCCATTTCTCAGATCAGAATTGAAATTCTTTAAACTCCCTGTTCAATCTTCAGATCATCATCGTGTCACTTGTGCACATCAGAAAAGCAGTTCCTCTTTATGAACAAGTTGCAAATATTTTTGTTCATCCATGCAAATGGTTATGTGCAATTCTCTGATGTTTCCTATATTATCAGTTGCTTATGTCATGTTGATCAACATGTATTATTTTATCTCTGTTGAATAGATTCACCCCCACAACATTTAATCGTTCAAATGCCTGAACAAGTTGTCTTAATATTTAGTCATAATGCATTTTTTACATTTCTCCCAGGTGAATCTTGACTTTTTCTAATAAAGGTCTAAAAGGAGGTTGTCCTGTTCACATTTTTACTTTTGTTTTTTCTATGTGGTGCTCTCTTTTCCTTTCTGTATCAGAATGACATGATCTGGCAACAAATTACAGAACAAACAGCAAAAATATTGCCATAGTTTACACCAGAACAGCCCTCCAGAGTACACTGATACTGATAACATGACTAAGTAATTTGAGTCTTATTCATATACAATGACACATACTTATTCATATACAATGACACAAGGACATGTCATTCTGCACCACTGACATGTTCACTGACACTGAAATTTAGTTTTGAGAGATGAACTGAAGAATTTTGAGCAGGAGACTGGCTTTTGCAGGTAATCCATGGTGTTTTGCTATTTATACGTGTTGTTTTGAGAAATACACAGGCCTACAGTTTTACAAATTTCAGTTCTGATCTGAGAAATGTACTAAAGTGACTGAGAAAAACTGTAATAGCCTACATTTATTCTATGCTAAAAGCAACATACACAGGTAAGACAGGTAACATACACATAAATTGCCCAGTATAACTACCTTTGTTGTTGTAAAATATTTGTTAAAAATTATTAATTGAAGACAACAGTATAGGCCTATGTAAAATCATATAGTCAATAAAACCTGAAAAACAGCATAAATTCTGTATTAGGAAATATGAACTCATCAGAAATAAAGGAAATAAACCGCAATGCATACATTTTTTATAAAGTATTTGATTGTTTTACAAAAAAAGCACTATTTTTCGCGGTATTAGATTGAAAGACCAGAGAAAGCTTATGCAGTATGATCGGAAGTGGAAAAAAAGGCGTTAAACAGCATGTTTTTGACTGGAATGTGTCTCGTTTACCTGTGATCCGATCGAGCAAAAGGTGTCTTATTACCGTGTAAACAGGGCAGCATCAGTCATGTTAAATTCGCCGTTTCCCTCTGACACTGCGTAGTAATCCTAGCCTTTCTCATAGTAATCCTCATGAACTAGGCCATGTACGGTGTGCAATAGCCTTGAAGAAGCCGCGCGCTACAGCACGCAGGCGCGCAATGAGGAAAAAGAGACTGACTGCATCAGAAATGCGCTCATATTAATGCGCAATGATAAGAAATAATATAGATCGCGCCACCAAACACATAAAAACAAAAGTAACGACCGTGGTTTCAAAAATGTAAGAAGTAGAAAGTACAGATATTTGTGTAAAAATGTAAGAAGTAAAAGTAAAAAGTAGTCAAAAAAATTAGTAGTGGAGTAAAGTACTGATACCCGAAAAAACTACTTAAGTACAGTAACGAAGTATTTGTACTTCGTTACTTCCCATCTCTGGTGGTTGTGCTTTAGCCGATGTAGCCTAGTTAAATGTGCATATAGCACGAGATTTAAAATTAGAATTTATTCCCATTTAGCGGAGATTAAGTGTAACCACATCAGACAGCTGTTCAATCAGAGCAAATACATACAAACAGACCCTACACTGTAAAACCCACTAAAGTAAATGTAACTCAAACCATTTGAGGAAACCGACTGCAACAAACCATTTAAAATCAAAACTAATCCTGAGTACTGTGAACTTAATCCATTTGAGTGAATGAAACAATCTGAGCACAGTAAAACCCAATAAATAAAGAGAACTCAAACCAGCTGAGTACTGTAAAACCCAATAAGTTAATGCAACTCAAACCGGCTCAGCTTGAGGAAACCGATTGCCACAAACCATTTAAGTTAAACTAATCTATATGAGTACTGTGAACTTACTCCATTTAAGTTGAAGTAACGAGGTATTTAATTAACTCATTTCCTTCAACACTGAGTTCAAAACTCTATTCAAATGAGTAGAATTAACTTTCAGTCAATTTTGAGTTAACAACACTCATTTCATTTGATGAAGTTGACTGTTGCCTTTTACAGTGTATATGTGGTAGAGATTAGTTCTGCAAAATAAGACTTTATAACTTTAGGTGGTCAAAAGAGCATCAGTGTGTGGATGTCAAAGTTTTGGCATCAAATCGATTTGCATTTTTGAGGTGTTTTATGATGTCATTTTGAACATGAACAAGTCTGTATCTTTAAAATTCCTCAGCAAATTGGAACAAAAATTGGTGCGTGTCTTCTCCATCATGCCCTGATGGTATTGGAGAAGTTTTGGGACAGCACCACCTACTGGCCAAGAGATTCTGAATTTTTAATAAGCCATGACATCTAAAAACGTCTATGAGATTATGAAGAATACACAGCCTCACTTCTCCTTCTCCCTTTATCATTATCTATATTGCTGTAATTTACACCTAATGCTCCATTCTGCAGAACAGTACTGTCATGTCTGTATCAGGTGTGAAACTCAAATAAACTGGAGATGATGTTTATTGTGAAAAATGAAAATATTAAAGTGATTGATTTTTTTTTTATATCAGGTGATTTTAGAAAAAGCCACTAAATTTCTAGATAAAAAACATTGTTTAGGGTGTTTTCCTTCTGCTGTTAGAATGATGCTCAGGTCATGGTTTTTTAATTCTTCGCTTTCTCCAATTGGTGAAGTTTTTTCCTCGCCGCTGTCGCCACTGGCTTGCATGGTTCAGGATCTGTAGAGCTGCGCATCGATGGATTTGCTCTTCAGTGTTTGGACTCTCAGTAGTGATTATTAACCCACACTGAACTGAGCTAAACTGAACTGAACTTAATCTCTGAAAACTGAACTGACACTGTTTACATTCACTATAATCTTCCATGTGAAGCTGCTTTGACACAATCTACATTGTATAAGCGCTATACAAATAAAGATGAATTGAATTGAATTTAAGGTTTAAGGTCATTTAAGGAGGGTTAATAATGATGTCCTGATACTGAAAACTATGGAATTCAATAGGGTGTGCAAACTTTTTCACATGAAAACGCAGAACATTTGTAAAATAAGACACAAAGTACTGAAGACACACTCACCTGATTTCCATCTGGTCCCGGGGGTCCTCGTTCTCCTGGGTCTCCCACCACCCCCTGTGAAAGCATCAGCAGATCAGTGCTCTGTCAGTGTTTGTGTCCTCAGGAGACGGAGCGCTTCATCGCTCTGCATGCTGACATGCTCACGTTACTGTCAAAGAATCTGCTGTTTTTTCTGCATGTTTGCTTGTGTCTGTCGTCGCCCGGAGGCTCTGGATGTCTTTCATCCGGCCGGGAGAAGCTTTGATTAATGATCCTGCAGCAGCAGACGGCGGGCGCGCGCCCAGCTGGCATCACACACTGGATCTGGGCTGTGATTTTAGGATTTCAGCCTTTCGTACAGTAAAGAGAAACCTGCTCCAGCGGCTCTCTGGAGCTCCGACAGGTCTGAAGAATTATTCAAATCAGCTCTGATATATGCGCGTTCCAAATCATCGAATTCATGTGTAGACTGACACTACATTATCCTGCAGACTAACCCTCGTGTGCTGTTGGGTCATTTTCATCCACTCTGGGCTGATTTTAGTCTTATTTTAGCCACATCTTCAGCAAATGTGATGGGTTTTGCTGACAAACTTATTTTGACACATATTTTGGAAAAATGCTTTGGAAAAACTGTACAATAATACACTCTGGGCAAATGTACTACCTTCTCATTTTGCTGGTGACTTTTTTTGCCCCATTGACTTCCATTATAACAGGGAAAACCAGCAGCAGTCAAGAATGCATGATTATCTGCTGTCATGGCTTAGCAAGCAATAAACGTGATTATAATGGAAGTCAATGGGGGAAAAACAGCACCAACATCACCAAAGGGACAGACAGACAGACACAAACACGCACACACACAAATACACACGCACAAACACGCAAACAGAAACAAACACACACACACACACAAATACACACGCACAAACACGCAAACAGAAACAAACACACACACACACACACACACACACACACACACACACACACACACACACACACACACACACACACACACACACACACACACACACACACACACACACACACTAGAGCGATGTTTCTTCACTAATGTACACTTTTATAGTTCTCATAAGATCTTCCATCTGCAGTATTGCCACCGGCTCTCCAGCTGGCCAGCAGATGACAACAACACATCCTTTCTTTAGTTTCCCTCTTTCTCTATCCACGACCACCTTCATCTGTTGTAAATATGTATGACTCATTTGCATACTAATGTCCTTACCTGTCTTCCTTTGGGACCCGTGTTTCCTCGAGGACCCGGAACTCCCTGAAACACACATTGATTACGGTTAGTAAACAATCATTGACTCTTCATCAATCCTCTGTTCTCCAGTGTATGTCAGTCAACAGCGGACTAAAGTCAGTCAAATGAACTGTGAATCTGCTCTCATCATGATGTTCAGTGTCAGCGAAACATGTCTAAACTACACTGCTATTAGCAGCTTTACACTTTCTGATGCTTCTAAAGCACAAAGATAGCATAATGTGTGTAATAAACATGCCCTAACCCATCTGAGGATCAACGCTACAGTCAGCTCTTCTGCTTTGTGAATGTGCGTCCCGTGTCGGAATGTCTGGCTTTGTTTTGATTTGTGTAACTCCGCCCACTGCCAGTTTAGCCAATTAAATCACAGCACCCCAGGTTGCCAGATGGTGGAAAACAGTGTAATTGATTTCAGTCATGAAGACTCGCAATGTATGTATGAGGACAGAAGCAGCTGCAGAAAAGTCATGTAGATTCAGTTATTAAAACACACATTTAATTAACAAATAACATAAATGTTACAAACATAAGCTGAGCAGCTTACAGTGTAAGACTCGACCTTCTTCACTATCGCATCTGTTTGTCATCAATCTGGCAACCTGTGAGTGCGTCAGTCTGAGGATTGACTCTAATGTTTTACATTTGGACTGCAATACCAAGTTCAACCACTAGAATAACAATCCTACCTGCTGCAAATTTTAAGGGATATCTCACACAAAAATGGTAATTCAGTCATTAATTACTCACCCTCATGTCATTCCAAACCCACAAATAAACATATTTTCAAGAGTTCACTCTTAGCTGATGATTGATTATAAAGCGTGTTTGTCATGCTGTCCCGGGAGAGAGCCCTGAGCTCATAAGATCCTCGAGCCCGGGGCTCCCTCCTGTTTGCAAGGGAGAGGGGAGTTTGAGCTCAGGTAGATCTGGAGATCTCCCCTGCTGTAGTAGCTAATGAACAGATAGTGATTGCTCTTCAGAGATAACTCTTACTAGGAGCATGTCTATGGTGCTGATTTGGATTAGTCAATTAACTTAAGTTGTGTGTTTGTGGACGGTGGGGGGAAACCAAGGAATCCGGTGGAAACCCACGTGAGCACAGGGAGAATGTGTAAACTCTGCACAGAAATGTCGACTGGCGAATGTCGTACTGGAACCAGTGACGTTGGCCTCCGTGCCACCCATCTAGGAAAGGAGGAGGAGTAGGGGTGGATGGGGGGATTCTTCAAAATGAAGATGGCTGTGATATGGAACTGAGGGTATTTATAGTGGCTTAGGAATCCTCTGATTGGTGAATCATAAACTAGATAATGCGGGACCAGCCGCAAGCAATCATAAGCACGTGATCCTCTCCAAATTAGTTTATAAATAATCTTCACTTAATGAAATGCGAGAGACCCTCCATAGACAGCAAGGGACATCATCTAAACAGTCCATGTGTCATTAGTGGTTCAATCATGGTGCGAGATACAGGGGGGTTTGACCACCATAATTAATGCTTGAACCGCCTAGAAAGGGATGTGGCAAAATATTGGCGGCATTGCAGGCACACAAATATGTCCCTGTTTGGCAAACTTTATCATTTAATATCAAAACAGTTGAAAATGGTTTGTTAGAATAACCCATCACGGGTTATCCAATCATTACCCCTGAAAACACTGATATAAAGTTTGATTAATAAATGAGATGTAATTGAATTAAATGCACATTAATTACACAAACCACTGGAAGAAAAGACCCCCTTTATAGACACTGTGATATATAGAATTTACAAAATTACGAGAATACGTTTCTGCAAAAAAACTAAAATAATGACTTTATTTTTCATCTCTTTATAAAATTATGACTGAACCACTGAAAAAGTCATAAAAAATGTTTTGATGTTTTTGGTTCATTTCTGTACTTGCTGTCTATAAAGGGTCAGAGATCTCTTGAAGTTCATCAAATGTATCTTCATTTGTGTTCTGAAGATGAATGAAGGTCTCATGGGTTTGGAACAACATGATGGAGAGTAAACCATTTCAGAACTTATTAGTTGTGCTAACGTGCAACAGTTTGCCAGAATGATTATTTTTGTGCATTGCTATGTAGTTCCTAAGCCATTGCTTATTATACTAAAAATCAGATCAAAGATGTACAAATACTTCCAGGATAACTGCAAAGAAATGCACTAAACAAAAATGTCAGAATCATTTATGGGTGAACTGTCCCTTTAAGAGACTCTTCATTCCCTTTAATAACCCTGACTAAAGCAGAAGAGCTTGTTGTAATCTACGGTTAGCTGCTTTGCTTTAATGAGCTTGTTTCCTGCATCTCATTTGCATTATTGAGCAATTATTATTTTACATCTGTGCATTTGTACTTACTCTCTCTCCTTCCAGTCCTGGCGGTCCCGCAACTCCTGGTGGTCCGATGAAGCCCTGATACAGAAACACAAACAAGTCACCACTAGATAAAACCTGCATGTTTAGTTCTCCATCTGTCATCAGATCATTCCCAAATAGTGCTCAGAGAATTCTGATCTCATGCTGGTCTAAAACTGTTCTAAGCTCTCTGATGCTGCATTCATTTATAATGCATGAAGAAAACCGAGAGCGAGGAGTAAAACACAAGTCTGTATCTTTAAAACGCTCGAGCAAATTGGAACAAAAATTGGTGCATGTCTTCTCCATCATACCCTGATGGTATATAAGAAGTTTAGTGACAGCGCCACCTACTGGTCAAGAGATTCAGAATTTTTAATGAGCCATGACATCTAAAAACGTCTATTAGATAATGAACACTACACAGCCTCACTTCTCACACTCATTTAATAAATCTCTTTATCATTATCTACTATTTTGCTGTAATTTACACTCTGCAGAACTGTACTGTCATGTCTGCATCAGGTGTGAAACATGATCTCTTCCACATGTTGAACTGTAGACACACACATCATTCATGGTGTTTGTGTTTGCTGCGGGCTGATGGAGCTCTATATGCGCTGTTCTTCTTTCTTGTTAAGTAAGATCACATGTACTATCGGTCAAAGATGAAAGAATCAGCCCTCCTCCTGTCTGTGCACATTCCAGAGCCGCGGCACATGGCCAGATGCTGAAAAGAGCCTGTGTTTCTGAAACATGAACATCTCAGATCTCAACACACACTACAGATGATCAGTGTTATGCATTGTATAATTGTTTTAGATGATATCTGAGGTGACATTTTGTTCTATGTTTACAGTCAATTGGTTTGGATGGATTTGGATTTGGCTTGTTTCTTCTACAGTAGTTTTTTCTGTCCTTAAAGGGGTAGTTCACACACAATTTTTAATTTATTCCCTGTTTACTCTCCCTCGACTGTTTCCAAATCTTTAACCTCTTAAGGCACAAACTGTTTTTTTACATGCATTTTTTTATTTTTCTTTGCTATTTGGGCTTATTGGAACCTAATCAAAATAAAACCTAAGTATCATCTTTTGATATGATGTACTTTTAGAGAAAAATGATGTCCATATATGTGGACTCGTGGTCCCAATTTACATAAAACACAATAAAGTCACCGTTGTGTAATAGAATGAAAAACTCTTTATTTCTGCCTTGAACACAGCTGTTTGTTCCTGACTGTTTTTAATGCATTAATAACACATACACACATATTGTTTTGACTATCGGTAAAAACAACATTTTTTGCCCATTTTGGACAGTTAAACTAGGGTTTGGGACATTTCATATGCTGCAAAACAGTTGCAGGATGACACTGTATGTCTGTAACAAAATATAAAACATAAGAGCTAAAATGTGCTGTCCACGGATGTGGCACTAAGCCCTAGGAGGTTAAGAGTTTCTATCTTTTGTTGAACACAAAAAAAAGATAATCTAAAGAATGCTGGAAACCTGTAAACATTAACTTCAGTAATAGGAAAAACAAATAGTATTGAATAGCGAATAGTTACAGGTTTCTTCAAAATATCTTCTTTATGTTTACCAGAAGAGACTAAACAAAGTAAATGATGAGTAAATGATGACAGAATTTAGATTTTTGGGTGAACTATGTCTTCAATCACTCGATATTAGTCAACAGCAACACCAGACTCAAAAATCATTACAAATGTTTATTGTAAATACTGACAAAACCAGAAGTTCAAGATGTTTTAAACTGATTTTAAGCTCCATCTTTTGGATAAAATCTGACAAAAAATCTATATTTGAAAATACATTTCATTTGATTGATTGATTGATTGATTGATTGATTGATTGATTGATTGATTGATTGATTTAGTGTGTTGCTGCTACTAACAGGAGCTATTATGGATTTAAGAAATTAGACTAGATTTCCTGAAATTATACATTATACATACTCAAAAAAGACAGAAATCTAAATTTTTTGCACATCAACAATAAATACATAAATCATTTCTCATATTTATATATAAACAACTACAAAAAATCTATAACTTCAGAATGTTTGAAACAAATGTTCAGCTTATTCTTTTGAATAAAATCAGATTTATTTTTTTAAAGTGTTGCTGCTGATAAAGACTTTTTAATTTTTGAGAATTAACAGCAGCCAGCATTGTGAATTTTGTGCTGCGCCAAAGTATCAGTGCAGCAAAAACACTACAGTTTACAAATATCAGTTTATATTGATATCGATATACCTATAAATATACTCAGTTTGACAGGAAAACATTAGCCTATCATTAGATGAACTGCAACACGTACATTGACACCTTTAGGTCCTGGGTTTCCCTCTGGTCCTCCCAAACCCTGTGAGACACGAGAAATCAGTACATCAACAGCAACATCAAGACAGTTGACATGCATTGTAGGAATACAAAATCCAGTGTAAATGTGTAATTGATGCATTCAGATGAGGAAAGCTTTGTGTGTCATTATTGTGATGGTCAAAAGAGCATCAATGTGTGACAGAAGTCAAGACTTTGACATCAAATCGATTAGCATTTTTACGTGTATTTTGACATTCTGCTTTATGCTATATTGTGGATGTTGGTCACTGCACCTGCCTGCCAGGGTAACCCGCCGCCCCAGACACGCCTGGCAACCCTGGCAAACCCTGAGGAGAGAGAAAGAGAAGCGTGAATGAGGGATGATGGCGTCTGCCAGCGGATGAATAGAGCTGCTATTGTTCATCTTTCTGCGAGCGTCTGCGGCTGACCCTGGCCCACGTCCATCTCTGCAGATAAAGACGGAGCTTTGTGACTCAATCAAACTCTCCATGTATTGAGTTCCAAACCTTCCGGACGCGCTTATTGAGGAGGCACAAAGGTACAACTCACAGATCTGTTTAATGCCATGTCAAACACACACAGAGCACCATGGAGAGAGAGAGAGAGAGAGTTAAACCAAAGTCCATTAAAGCAAAGTCAATTCACTCGGTGGCCATCTTGGAAACAGCTCTCAGGCATTCTGATGAATGGCGACACATCAAAAACTGTGTGCTAAGTGTATGATTAACTTGCATATTTGGAATCACAAATAGAATCTAACAATGATAAAAAGCTGAAAATGCTCAAGCTAATGCACACTTGATGGGAACAAGGTAACGACACTAACTTCATTTATAGCTGTTTCTAGTAATCTGTCAGTCAAACTCCTGTAAGAATCACCTCCTGTGTTGATCATAACATCCAGCTTGATCTTGATGGTAAATCTCCGACTGAAATGACAGCGGCTGCTTTGTTTACAAGTGTGTGGATGTTGGAGTGGTTTCCGTCATGTGATTAGTGTTTGAATAGCGGAGACGGGAATTCATGAGATCAGACCGGACAGACTGTACCTTAGTTTCATACAGATTACAAAACCAGAGAACATTTCTTTTAAGTGTAGCTGGCTTGTTTAAAAGCTATATTTGCCATGTCTGTGAGGCGAGTATTTGTCGAGTATTCGACCACAGAGGATTCATAATATTGAAGCTGCAGAAACTGTCATAAACACACATCTAGAGCGAGCCCCCCCCCAGAGAATCATCAGTCTACAGCGATCGATGATTGGCTCCCGCATTAGTAGGCGGGGCTAAAAATCAATAAATAATAACTGTCACACTTTCCCTCTTCAGAACTACTTGAGTGACACGTCTTGTGTATTTTATAGTCTTCGGTTAAACACATTTATACAGGTAAAAGTGAAGTTAAATCAACACCGGCTCATTGGAAATAAAAAATGTACACAGCCACCTGTAGCTCAGGGCAAGACATTATTGCCAACCGTGAAATAACTTGCAGCTTGAGTTGACAATCCACTAGAGGGCGCTGTGCACATTTTCCAGATTACTTTGCTTGTCTTGAACAACATTGAACTTGGGACTTGGTGCAGACTGGGGTTCGAGTCCGGCGAAGGATGATTCCATAAACCAGGTCAAAACAAACCAAAAAAGCAGTGTGAAATGGTGGTGAAGCACGTGGCAATGCACTTTTCTCTTCTGCTTCGCTTCTGAAAACACTATCAGTTGGGTTTAGGGAAGGGTGTGTGCCTTGCGATCACAAGGTTGTATATTATGCTCAAGCCCTGGATTCTCACAGACACACCAAAAAGGATGTATAAATGAGCAAATGTGGCTCAGTAATATATTTGAGTCTGTCTAAATGTGAAGAGCGGCCTCAAGTGGATTCGTGAAAAATGGAAGCAGACATCACCGAGTTACATAATGTTGGCATTACATATCACCTCGCGATCGACTGACCCACACATCTATCCATAAACCTAACTGAGAGTTTTATCAAAAGTAAACAGGAAGAGAAAAGCACATCGCGTTTGCAGACGTTCACCATCGCTCTTTTGTGTTTAGCTGGTTTCTGGAACTGCTCTTCATCAGACTCGAACCCGGTTCGCTGCATGTCCCAAGTATGACACTGCATGTGATGAGTTACTGAGCAAACTGACCACACCGGAAAAGCCACCCATAGGAGATAAGTGGGCGAGGTGAATGCTTTCCATTACAGATCACAGACACAATTAAAGGTGCAGTAGGTGATCTGCCAAAATGCTAACCGTTAGCATAATAGCTTTGAAAACACAGTCCCTCCCCTGCCGTCCAAAGCAGAAATCATGAAAGCGCACATTAGAGATGACAGTAGACAACCCACTGGATCATGTCATTCTCCTGTACTTTACAGTACTTTACACTCTCAGAAATAAAGGCACATGAGCTGTCACTGGGGTGGTACCTTTGTAAAAAGTACACATTTGTACCTAAAAGGTCCATATTAATACCTCAGGGATACATATTAGTACCTAAAAAGTTCAAAATTGTACCTCTTAAATGTTTTGGTACTACTATAGACTTTTGAGGTACCAGTGTAGACCATTGAAGTACAAACGTGTACCTTTTGAAAAGGTATTGTATCTGTAACTGTATTATATCTAGCAGGTGTTCAGTTGTGTAGCAGCAGAACTCGTCATAATGTGCAATATCTCATGCATGCAGGGATCGCTGGGCTCTCACACACTTTGTCCTAAAGCCACTACTGAATGCTCAGTGTTTGGCCGGCGGTGTGCAGGAATTACACTCATTACTGAGCCATACTGACATGCCATTTCAGAGCCAATATTCAGAGTAGCGGTGAACAATATAGGGAGCGTCACAGGCTGTCATTGTTCAGAAATGACCCAATGTGAATGTGAAACCAGCTTCACCTCAGTCAAGCAGGCTAGGCGGAATAGGCTATTAACTGATGTTGATTCAGCAGTTTAACAAGTTTTGATTCTGCATTTGATTTTACTGCTCTCTCTCTCTCTCTCTCTCTCTCTCTCTCTCTCTCTGTTTCTCTCTCATGTGCACGCGCAAACCGCAGATCTGCATGAACAGCTGTGCAGATGTACAAATCTACATTTGCTGACAGACAGTTTGGGCTAATTTTGGGAATTATTGGTCTGACAAATTCTAATTGGATGAACATATTTTGTCTTATCCCTGCTAAAACCAGCACAGGCTGGTTGGCTAGTTTTAGCTGGCTGACCAGGGGTGCGTTTCCCAAACAACGACGTAACTCCCGGCTGAACTATCATAGTGCGATGCATCGTTTGGCAAAAAAACGATGTAGTGACGAGTGTTTCACAAAACCCTTAGTTTCTCTGTCACAGATCCATCGCTTGAACCACGTTAGTTAACGTAAAACGCCCATAATGATGCTCTAAACGGAGTGGAGGAACTTCTTTAGAGAACAACCCTATCATTTCTTTGTGCAAATTATATTGTTTTACACAAACACGCATTTAAAATAAAATCCAATATTAGTTTTGATAAAAACATCCTCTCGCTTAACATATTAATTAAAAAAGTAAATGGCACATATAGAGCCTGTGTTTGCTTTACTAATATTATTGAGAATTTGAACATTACATATTCTATTCTAAAACATAAAATCACTTACAAAAGCGAACACTATTCTAATATCATATATAAATCATATAAATAAATAAATAATGAGGCGATTTATTATAAATATATTTACTTTAATAATAATATTAATGATGATGATGATAATGATTATTATTATTATTTAGGATATTGTTTATTTATTTAAAAGAAAATTACAATTTGACACATGCAAACCACAGCAGAAAGTTCTAACCAACAGACCCATGTCATATACAGCAGAGAAACTTAATAAATAACCCACTATAAAATAAAAGAATTAACGTATGCTATGTTTTTTATTTTCACAAGCTTTGGAGACGTAACATAATTTCCGCTTTTAAATATACCTATAGTTTTCGCCATGAGGCTGTGTTCAAAATGATATCAATGTTTTCAAAGTGCACCGCGAAGGGAGCACAACTGTAAACATGAAGATCGCTAAAACTGAACTGTAAAAATACTTTGAAAGCAAATTACACCTAAGAGAGATGAGCTTAATGCTTTTATATTTTTAATAAATCCAGCTTTGAATGTTAGAATGTTCTAAATGAATAGGGCATAGGGGGGATAAGTGGGAATAGAACACAGCCAGGAACTATGCTTTTAACTACAGCTCCAGAGGTGTCGTTTTAAGTGCTCAAGTTTGCGACGCAGTTTGTGAATGTTCGTTGGAGCGATGGATTTGGGAAACAGCAAATCAAAGAACTATGTTTGTAACGACGGAACTTGCGACCTTAGTTGGCTAACGATGGTTTTGGGAAACCACCCAAGGCTGGTTTAAGTTGGTTTTAGCTTGTCATTTTCCAGCCTGACCAGTTAAGACCAGGCTGGAAATAGCTGGAAACCAGCCTGAGAATGGCCAAAACCCCTCTAAAAGCAGCCTGGTCAACCAGCTAAAACTAGCCAAGCAGCCAATGCTGATTTAAGCTGTTTTTTTTCAGCAGAGATCCAGAATATAAAAAACCCACATAAACACATTTAGATCATTTACTTTAATCATTACTAGTGGACTGTGAAGAGACTTTCAACCAGCACAACAACACATGTTTCTGAAGACCATCACCTACTGCACCTGTAAGCTGTTTTTGTGGCATTTACTCTGTGCTGCGCAACCAACTGCGCTAAAGCCATCCTTTATCCATAGATAATGTTTCCCTGTATGTGTTTCATACTGTAGTGTGAAGAGGAGTAAAAGTTGGCGGTGTTGTACCTCCCTCATTTTACCCAGGAAATACAGGATATGAACATATACTGAAGCACATATTTGGAGTTTCCCCAAAAATAAAGCCCTGGACACGTGTTCCCAATAATCCTGTGTTGGATTAAATACAATGATAAAGTCCAGCATTCATCTTCACAATGTTTTAAAGTTACTTTTGTAATTTGTTTTAAAGCTACTGCTGTCAAGTCTGTTTGTCTTGTTGTGCTTATGCATCCAATAGTTTACTAAACTGACAGCTTTTGTGCATTGCTATGTAGTTCCTAAACTGATAAAAGATGTGAAAAGCTTCCAAGATAACTGTAAAGAAATGCACTAAACATTATAGAAGCAACTTTAGCATCAGCAAACACCACTAATGTTTTCTTTCATGAAGCTGAAACACCACAAAATGCCTTCTGACTCGTGTAGATATAAAAGTCGTCCAAACCCCAAGCCTAAACCCCAACTGTTCACACACAGCTCATGCTTAGTTTCAACACTGAACAACTGAAGCAACATCTGAAATGACATGTGGCGTGTTTTATCCACTCACCTGTTCTCCGGGCAGACCTGCGGGTCCTGGATAGCCTTTGGGACCCTACAATTGAGAAAAATGAATGTAGATTATGACTGAATGTTTCACAAAACTCCAACATGAACACAGAACTAAATATTCCCACATCTCCCCATGCACAGTGTAGACGGTGTGTGGACTCGCTATCCTTTCCACATCTCTGGGGATTTTCCTGCCTAAAGTTCCAGTGGCCTCAGATAAGACTAATAGCCCTGAAGAATTTCCCCAGAACTGTCAAAACCCTTTAAAGCTTCCCCGGTCTGACAGCTCCAGCTCCAGCCGTGGAGAAAGACAAGTCCTGACAGTGGAGCGGGAGGAGATCAGAACTGCTCACACACACACATCTACTGCGGGAAACCTTCAGCGCAATCTCAGAGTCACGTCTGCAGATTAATCTCCATATCGAACGCTTGGATGTTCAGGAGCGATCGTGAGGTCTGTCTGCCAGCAGGTGGCGCTGTGTGTCGAGTGCAGGGCTTTTTAAGTGTGGTGCAATCCTGTGGAAAATCCTCCAGGCCAGCGAGAGGACAGAGATGCGTCAGAGGTCAGAGGTCAGCTTGATTTACGGCCAGCACTATCTCTGCTCTCGCTCTGTAAATGTTTGAGAGCTCCAGATTCACCAATGACCAATAAAAACAGCGCTTAGACAAACCGCTCGAGTTCAGCAAGCTCAATATCAAAGACTCCAGCGTTCAGTGGGAGAGAGAGCTGGATAATCTCAGATATAACTCATGACACAGCTGGATCAGTGGATTTTCAACAGCACGACCTCAAAACAACATCAAACTGACATCTTGACTAACATCGGCGTCAGAAATGCAAATAGGTTTGTTGTCAAAACCTTGACGTCCATTTGACATCCACACATTGATGCCCTTTAGACCACCAAATTACACATTTACACTGGATTTTGTAGCCCTGCAATGCATGAAAACTACTAAAATGACATCAAACTGACATCTAACATTGGCATCAGAAACACGTCTGTAATGTAATCTGTAATCAATGTTTGGACGTGTTAGAAATGTTGATTTTTTGCTGCACATAGCATCACTCTAATGATCAGGCAAGTTTTTGGGGGTTTGTCGTCTTCAAATTGCAGTGATATTAGAAATCTTGGTGTCATCTTTGATCGAGCTCTGTGTTTTAATAGCCATGTTACGTCTGTTGAGATATTGTGTCAAAGGAAGAGATAGAGATGCTTGGTTATGCCTTCATCTCTTCACGATTGGATTATTGTAATGTTCTGTTCACTTGTCTGAACAAATCTTCTATGGATCGATTGCAAGTTGTGCAGAATGCAGCGGCAAGGCTTTCCAGCACCAGCAGGAGGTCACGCATTACTCCTGTGCTGAAGGCACTTCACTGGCTTCCTACTAATTTCAGAGTAAATTTGAAGATTCTGGTCATTACTTATAGAGCTCAGCATGGTCAAGCACCCCTATATATTCAAGATCTTTTACGCAGTCACTCATGTAGCCGGTCTCTGAGGTCTTCTGAGCGTGCCTTCAGTGTGGTGGCCCCAAGCCTCTGGAGCTCTCTCCCTATAGCACTGAGATCTCTGGGATCAGTTCAGCTTTCTAAAAGGCATTTAAAGACGCATCTTTTTGGTCAAGCTTTTAATTAACAGTATTAGTGTTTCTGTATTTGGATTTGTAACTTGTTTTAATATGCTTTACCATGTTTTCTTTTATTGCTATGTGCTCTTTTACTTGTTTTCTCTTATAGTAAAGCACTTTGTGTCTGGGAAGCGTGCTATATAAATGAACCTTTACTTACTTAGGTCCAATCCCAATTCTACCCCTTAGCCCTTCCCCTTACCCCTACCCCTCGTTTTGCGTGTGCCCGCCAAGGGCTAGGGCTGTCCCAATTCTCTTTAGCTTGAAGGCGTAGGGCTAAGGGCTAGGGGTATACACCCCTTCGAACGAAGATTTTTCAGGAGCACACTTGAAACGGAGGGGTAAGAATATTTCCCAGAATACACCTGACACAACGGCAGTATTGCTGAACCCGGAAGTAAGGAGATCCACAAATTTGTATTTTTTGTCATTATTACGAATTTTTACGACAAACAAACACATGATTTATTATATTCATAACCGCGTTCATGTTTTACGGTCATGCTTTTTAAAAAAACCGCAAAAAAAAAACGCTAAATTTGGCGATCTATAATCCCTAATAATAACTCCTGTACAGCAGTCCTACAACATTCTGTCACTCGATAACACTCGAATACCCTGTCAGAGCAGTCTAGTGGCTGAAAATGAGCTTTTTACAGTGTCTGCTATAATGTTAATGTTGTTTTTGTGTGTTTATATCTATGAATATGGCCACGGTGTAAATACACAGTACAGTTATGATCTTATTGCCACATTAGATCGTCATGATAACATGATATACGCCTTCAGTGATTTCCTGAAGATAAACACCACAAAATAACACTACTGGAATAACTACAGCAGTCGCCATCGTCTGATCTCATATGAAGCAAGAGATCGTGATGACATATGATGACCTGTGCAGGTGTTGAAGTGCTGTCCCAATTCTTAGGGGTAAGTTTTGAAGCCCTTCCCCTTAACCCTCGGTTGTAAGGGCCAAGGGGAAGGGGAAGGGGTAGGGGTACAAAAATAGAATTGGGATTGGGCCTTACCTACATGTTTGATGCCAATGTTAGATGTCAATTAGATGTTGTTTTGGCATCAAGGTGTCCGCTGGGTTGTTATGCATTCATATTAATTCAAATGGAAGTGCAACGAATGCAACTAGAAATGTGCCAGAATATTGGTTGCCATAAACCTCTCAGGAACCTTGATGTCAAAATATATTATTAAAAATATTCATTCATTCATTTTCCTTCAGCTTAGTCCTTTATTCATCAGGGGTTGCCACAGCGGAATGAACCGCCAACTTATCCAGCATATGTTTTACACAGCGGATGCCCTTCCAGCTGCAACCCAGTACTGGGAAACACCCGTACACTCATTTATTAAAATATATAAGATATTATATTTGACATCCACAAGTTGATGCCCTTTTGACCCCCAAAATACAAGTTTTGGGTTTTTTGTATGCCTACAATTCATGTAAACTACCTTAATGTTAAAAATACATCAATTTGACATCTAAATTATGACATCAAATATTGACCTCTAACGTAAGCATCAAAAACACGTCTGTAATGTAATCTGTAATCAATGCTTGGACGTGTTTTTGACGCCAATGTTAAATGTAAATTTGATGTTGTTTTGGCATCAAGTTCATCAATTGACATCAAACCCTTTTGCATTTTTGACATGTTTTTTGAGGTGTTTTTGATGTTTTTAGCTCAAGTTTCCCACTGGGCTGTTATACAACCATATTAATTCAAATGGGAGACTGAATTAATATGAAGGAAACTTGAAATGTGCTAGAATATGTCCCATTTTATAAACAAAACCGGTCAATTGGTTGTAATAAACCTCTCAGTGAGGAAACTTGAGGTCAAAATACATACATACATACATACATACATACATACATACATACATACATACATACATACATACATACATACATACATACATACATACATACATACATACATACATACATATATATATATATATATATATATATATATATATATATATATATATATATATATATATATATGGGCAATTCCATGCAAATGTCAACCTTGCCATGAAAAAAATTAAGTTTTCAACAAAACACCGAAACAGTTTCTATGTTTTTTGTGTAAGTAAGTATTTTACAGTACTTTAAACATACCCAAAAATGTCTCTGTCATTGTTTTTCGAACAATTTAATTTGCTTTACCAAAGTCACACGAATGGCAATTTCACATCGGTCACATCCATAACGAAGCTTTTTCCTCATAAATGTAAAAATATTACATAAAATAAAATCAATGATGTTTGTTTTATAGAGAGCCAACTCTTATCCTGTTGATTAGCATAATTTTTGGGGGGTTGTGCAGTTTATTTGACAGAATTTCTACTAAGTATGTTGTATACTGTAAACTCACAGACTTTTTTCGTCACATCCATAACCCATGTTTATTTTCCTCATTTAAAGTACAAAACATGCTTACAGACTGATATTTTTCTGATCTTATAACTCTGTGGTCAGTAGTTTTGTCAAATATAAACAGATGGTTCAATATAATGTTAATGGAAACTTTTTATGTGAATTTATGTTTTCAGTTTTTACTGCAAATGTCACATCCATAACGCTGGAATTGCTCATATACACATCATAAATGCAAATGATATGTTGTCAAAACCTTGACATTCATTTGACATCCACACATTGATGCCCTTTAGACCACAAAAATACACATATGCACTGGATTTTGTAGCCCTACAACTGTAAACTACCTCAGAATGACATCAAATGGACATCTAACATTGGCATAAAAACACGTCTGTAATCTGTAATTATCTGTGATGTTTTTTCTTTTTTCAATTAGCTGTTGTTCTGGCATCAACTTCATCAATTGACATTAAATGTATTTGCATTTTTGACATGTTTTTGAGGTCGTTTTGACCTTAAGGTGGCCTCAGGGCTGTTATACATCCATATTCAATTAAATGGGAGTGCAATCAATGCAACTCGAAATGGGCTAGAATATATCCTGTTTTATAAACAAAAGAGCCACTCGATAAACCTCTCAGAAACCTTGATGTCAAAATATATTATTAAAAAATATTCATTCAATCATTCATTCATTTTCCTTCGGCTTAGTCCCCTTTTTATCAGGGGTCGCCACAGCGGAATGAACCGCCAACTATTCCAGCATATGTTTTACACAGCTGATGCCCTTCCAGCTGCAACCCAGGACTGGAAAACACTCATACACACTCATTTATTAAAATAAGATATTATATTTGACATCCACACATTGATGCCATTTTGACCCCCAAAATACAAGTTTAGACTGGACTTTGTAACCCTACAATTCTTATAAAACTACCTTAATGTTAAAAATACATCAATTCAACATCTAAATTATGACATCAAATATTGACCTCTAACGTAAGTGTCAATGTAATGTAATCTGTAATGTTTGGACAAGTTTTTTGACGTCAATGTTTCATGTCAATTTGATGTTGTTTTGGCATCAAGTTCATCAATTGACATCAAATCTATTTGTTTTTAATATTGTTTTGACCTCAAGCTGCCCGCTGGGCTGTTATGCTTCTATATTAATTAAAATAAGAGAAATAATAAATATGAATGCAACTTGAAATGTGCCAGAATATGTCCCATTTATAAAATAAAGAGCCAATTGGTTGTAATAAACCTCCCAGGAAACTTGATGTCAAAAGATATTTTTAAAAGATATATGAATCAATCTGACACCTAACACTGGCGTCAAAAACACGTCAGTGTAATCTGTAATCATCAGTGATGTTTGGGCATGTTTATACATCCATATTAATTCAAATGGGAGACTAAATGAATATGAATGAAACTCAACATGTGCCAGAAAAAGTTCTAAAAGCGTCAACTGATTGTAATAAACCTCCATGTAAGGCACTTTGATATCAAACAGCACCAAAACACTGTCAAAAATACAAATGGATTTGCTTTCAAAACATCAAATTGACATCTAACATTGGCAACAACAACAAAAAAACAGGACTGTCCCGTTATCGATTTGTGACACCAGTGTTATGCCTATTTGATGTCATTTTAACATCAGGGGAGTTTACAAGCATCTGTACAAAATACAAAAAAATCTGTGTAAATTATTCGTGTATTTAAATTAGTCGTGTATTACAATACTTTTTGTGTCGTTACATTGGTGGTCAAAAGAGCATCAATGTGTGGATGTCAAATAGATGTCAAGTGTTTTTGATCTTATTTTGACATCAAAATAAGTGGTGGGCCGGTGCTGGGCTGACTTCTGGGACATGATGGAAACTGGACAAATGTAATGTCTGCCTCAAGCAACAGTACTGTATTCCACATGGCAAAACAGAGAGGTCTGTCAAGATTTTCTGTTAGATAAATCGATTGATGATCCACTAACACATCAGTACAGATACACATCTTTATCCCTTCTTCGATCGTGACCCTTGACCTTTCAAACTCAGCTAAACGCCAGCACTCAGAATATATATCTCAGAGAGATAAGTGTGTCCAGGAGAGCTCTGTTTCCAAAGAAAACACGTCTAGTAGAGCGTTCACTTTATGAGCGTTGAGATTGACTGAGTGCTGTCTGTTCTCAAGGGAATACAAATGAAAAACCTAAACACACTGAGCCACTGTCAGGCCTATAATGAGCTCAGACCAACCATTATTCAGTCAGGACTCAAAGGGTTTACAAGGACTTCATCATCTTTTAGAGGTACTGAATATTTTCTGATGACATCTAGCCATTCTTTCACTCATCTCACACACACACATTTATATCTGTCAAACCAACATTAATGACACAAAGACCCTCACACACACATTTATATCTGTCAAACCAACATTAATGACACAAAGACCCTCACACACACATTTATATCTGTCAAACCAACATTAATGACACAAAGACCCTCACACACACATTTATATCTGTCAAACCAACATTAATGACACAAAGACCCTCACACACACATTTATATCTGCAGACCAACATTACTGACACAAAGACCCTCACACACACATTTATATCTGTCAAACCAACATTACTGACACAAAGACCCTCACACACACATTTATATCTGTCAAACCAACATTAATGACAAAAAGACCCTCACACACACATTTATATCTGTTAAACACACATTAATGACAAAAAGACCCTTACACACACATTATATCTGCAAACCAATATTAATGACACAAAGACCCTCACACACACATTTACATCTGTCACACCAACATTAATGACACAAAGACCCTCACACACACACTTTACATCTGTCAAACCAACATTAATAACAAAAGACCCTCACACACACATTTATATCTGCAACACATTATTGACACAAAGACCCTCACACACACATTTATATCTGTCAAATCATCATTATTGACACAAAGACCCTCACACACACATTTATATCTGTCAAACCAACATTAATGACACAAAGACCCTCACACACATTTATATCTGTCAAACCAACTTTAATGACACAAAGACCCTCACACACACATTTATATCTGTCAAACCAACAATAATGACACAAAGACCCTCACACACACATTTATATCTGTCAAACCAACATTAATGACACAAAGACCCTCACATACACATTTATAGCTGTCAAACACACATTAATGACACAAATACCCTCACACACACATTTATATCTGCAAACCAACATTAATGACACAAAGACCCTCACACACACATTTATATCTGCAAACCAACTTTAATGACACAAATACCCTCACACACACAAATTTATATCTCCAAACCAACATTAGTGACACAAAGACCCTCACACACACATTTATAACTGGCAAACCAATATTAATGACACAAATACCCTCACACACACATTTATAACTGGCAAACCAATATTAATGACACAAAGACCCTCACACACACATTTATATCTGCAAACCAACATTAATGACGCAAAGACCCTCACACACACATTTATATCTGCAAACCAACATTAATGACGCAAAGACCCTCACACACACATTTATAACTGGAAAACCAACATTAATGACGCAAAGACCCTCACACACACATTTATATCTGCAAACCAACATTAATGACGCAAAGACCCTCACACACACATTTATAACTGGAAAACCAACATTAATGACGCAAAGACCCTCACACACACATTTATATCTGTCAAACCAACATTAATGACACAAAGACCCTCACATACACATTTATATCTGTCAAACACACATTAATGACACAAAGACCCTCACACACACATTTATATCTGCGAACCAACTTTAATGACGCAAAGACCCTCACACACACATTTATAACTGGAAAACCAACATTAATGACGCAAAGACCCTCACACACACATTTATATCTGTCAAACCAACATTAATGACACAAAGACCCTCACACACACATTTATATCTGCAAACCAACATTAATGACACAAAGACCCTCACACACACATTTACATCTGTCAAACCAACATTAATGACACAAAGACCCTCACACACACATTTATATCTGCAAAACAACATTAATGACACAAAGACCCTCACACACACATTTATATCTGCAAACCAACATTAATGACACAAAGACCCTCACACACACATTTATATCTGTCAAACACACATTAATGACACAAAGACCCTCACACACACATTTATATCTGCAAACCAACATTAATGACACAAAGACCCTCACACACACATTTATATCTGCGAACCAACTTTAATGACACAAATACCCTCACACACACAAATTTATATCTCCAAACAAACATTAATGACACAAAGACCCTCACACACACATTTATATTTGGCAAACCAACATTAATGACGCAAAGACCCTCACACACACATTTATAACTGGAAAACCAACATTAATGACGCAAAGACCCTCACACACACATTTATATCTGCAAACCAACATTAATGACGCAAAGACCCTCACACACACATTTATATCTGCAGACCAACATTAATGACACAAAGACCCTCACACACACATTTATATCTAAGCTTTTCACTCATCATAGCACACGTGCTGCTGATGATGTGACAATAAAAGTGATTTTTGATCTGCAAACCAACAATAATGACACAAAGACCCTCACACACATTTATATCTGCAAACCAACATTAATGACGCAAAGACCCTCACACACATATTTATAACTGGAAAACCAACATTAATGATGCAAAGACCCTCACACACACATTTATATCTGCAAACCAACATTAATGACAGAAAGACCCTCACACACATTTACATCTGCAAACCAACATTAATGACAGAAAGACCCTCACACACACATTTATATCTGAAAACCAACATTAATGACGCAAAGACCCTCAAACACACATTTACATCTGCAAACCAACATTAATGACAGAAATACCCTCACACACACAGATATTTATATCTGCAAACCAACATTAATGACACAAAGACCCTCCCACACACATTTATATCTGTCAAACCAACATTATCGACACAAAGACCCTCACACACACATTTATATGTGTCAAATCATCATTAATGACACAAAGACACTCACACACATTTATATCTGTCAAACCTACATTAATGACGCAAAGACCCTCACACACACACACACACACACACACACACACACACACACACACACACACACACACACACACACACACACACACACACACACATTTATATCTCCAAACCATTATTAATGACACAAAGACCCTCACACACACATTTTTATCTGTCAAACCAACATTAATGACACAAAGACCCTCACAAACCCATTTACACCTGCAAACCAACATTAATGACACAAGCACCCTCACACACATTTATAACTGGAAAACCAACATTAATGACGCAAAGACCCTCACACACATTTATATCTGCAAACCAACATTAATGACAGAAAGACCCTCACACACATTTATATCTGCAAACCAACATTAATGACAGAAAGACCCTCACACACACATTTATATCTGCAAACCAACATTAATGACGCAAAGACCCTCACACACACATTTATAACTGGAAAACCAACATTAATGACGCAAAGACCCTCACACACATTTATATCTGCAAACCAACATTAATGACAGAAAGACCCTCACACACACATTTATATCTGCAAACCAACATTAATGACGCAAAGACCCTCACACACACATTTATAACTGGAAAACCAACATTAATGACACAAAGACCCTCACACACATTTATATCTGCAAACCAACATTAATGACAGAAAGACCCTCACACACATTTATATCTGCAAACCAACATTAATGACACAAATACCCTCACACACACATTTAGATCTGTCAAACCAACCTTAATGACACAAAGACCGTCACACACACATTTATATCTGCAAACCAACATTAATGACACAAAGACCCTCACACACATAAATATCTGCAAACCAACATTAATGACACAAAGACCCTCACACACACATTTATATCTGCAAACCAACAATAATGACACAAAGACCCTCACACACATTTATATCTGTCAAATCATCATTATTGACACAAAGACCCTCACACACACATTTATATCTGTCAAATCATCATTGACACAAAGACACTCACACACACATTTATATCTGTCAAACCTACATCAATGATGCAAAGACCCTCACACACACACACACACACATTTATATTTGCAAACCATTATTAATGACACAAAGACCCTCACACACACATTTATATCTGCAAACCAACATTAATGGCACAAAGACCCTCACACACATTTATATCTGTCAAACCAACATTATTGACACAAAGACCCTCACACACACATTTATATCTGGCAAACCAACATTAATGACACAAAGACTCTCACACACATTTATATCTGCAAACCAACATTAATGACACAAGACCCTCACACACACATTTATATCTGTCAAACCAACATTAATGACACAAAGACCCTCACACACACATTTATATCTGTCAAACCAACATTAATGACACAAAGACTCTCACACACATTTATATCTGCAAACCAACATTAATGACACAAAGACCCTCACACACACATTTATATCTGTCAAACCAACATTAATGACACAAAGACCCTCACACACACATTTATATCTGGCAAACCAACATTAATGACACAAAGACTCTCACACACATTTATATCTGCAAACCAACATTAATGACACAAAGACCCTCACACACACATTTATATCTGTCAAACCAACATTAATGACACAAAGACTCTCACACACATTTATATCTGCAAACCAACATTAATGACACAAAGACCCACACACACACATTTACATCTGGCAAACCAACATTAATGACACAAAGACCCTCACACACACATTTATATCTGTCAAACCAACATTAATGACACAAAGACCCTCACACACACATTTATATCTGTAGACTAACATTAATGACACAAAGACCCTCACACACACATTTATATCTGCAAACCAACATTAATGACACAAAGACCCTCACACACACATTTGTATCTGTCAAACCAACATTAATGACACAAAGACCCTCACACACATTTATATCTGCAAACCAACATTAATGACACAAAGACCCTCACACACATTTATATCTGCAAACCAACATTAATGACACAAAGACCCTCACACACACATTTGTATCTGTCAAACCAACATTAATGACACAAAGACCCTCACACACATTTATATCTGTCAAACCAACATTAATGACACAAAGACCCTCACACACACATTTATATCTGCAAACCAACATTAATGACGCAAAGACCCTCACACACACATTTATATCTGCAAACCAACATTAATGACACAAAGACCCTCACACACACATTTATATCTGTCAAACCAACATTAATGACACAAAGACCCTCACACACACATTTATATCTGCAAACCAACATTAATGACACAAAGACCCTCACACACACATTTATATCTGTCAAACCAACATTAATGACACAAAGACCCTCACACACACATTTATATCTGTAGACTAACATTAATGACACAAAGACCCTCACACACACATTTATATCTGTCAGATAATCTGATCAGCAGAAACTACAGCACTGAAGCAGAGAACCTGATCAAGACTTTACTCTCTACAGCTGTTTATACACATTTATTCTGATCAGATAAAAGCTTATCCTACTCAGTTGTGCGCATCTTTACATTTCCATTAAGCATTTTTGAGTAATAATGCAAAATGCGCATATAAATAAGTGGATGCAAACACATCTCCAGTCTGTAAATATCACAAAAACACATCCTCTAGTTCAGCAGTCACTTAAACTAAAAGTTGTGCTTCTGTAGACGCACCGCAGGGCCGAGGCTGTCATCAGGAGCGTGCCTTTCCTCTAAAAGATGACCTTTGACCCTTGTGGGTTCTCAGGTTCTAGCGGGGCTCCCGAGTGACGCTGAGTCTCAAACAAAACTACATCTCTGAAAGTGTGAACAGACCTCCGCCCACCCCGAAAACACCACACAGGCCCTTTATTCTGCTCTGAAACCCAATCCAGAGGGGCCTTTCTGCCGCGGTGGCGGTAACCGATACTCTACCAACACTGTGGAGAATGAAACACTGCATCCACCGCCCAAAACAGACCATAATTCAGCCAAAGCCGGCTTTAAGACAGAACAGGAGGAGTGAACTTACCTTCAGACCTGGATCACCATTAGGACCCGGGGGACCCGACCGACCTTGATCACCCTGGAATAATAAAACATTGATGTGATGAGAAATCCTGCACAAATCATTCATATAGTCCTCACTCCTGCACCTCAAAACTTTTCATTCATTTATTCATTTTCTTTTCGGCTTAGTCCCTTTAATAATCAGGGGTCGCCACAGTGGAATGAACCACCGACTTATCCAGTATATGTTTTACACAGCGGATGCCCTTCCAGCTACAACCCATCACTGGGAAACAGCCATACAATCCCATTTACACACATACACTACGGACAATTTAGTCTACCCAATTCCCCTATAGCGCAAATGTTTGGACTGTGGGGGAAACCGGAGCACCAGGAGGAAACCCACACCAACACGGGGAGAACATGCAAACTCCACACAGAAACACCATTCAACACTTTTCTTTTATGGAAATTATTATTATTAATTTTTAATTGTTATATTATTATTATTTTTATTATTATTATTAATATTATTTAATTATTATTTTACTTTTATTATTATTATTATTATTACCTTGATTTCAGACTCTTAGTTCATATCCAAAAACATAACAAATAACAAAATACATAAAACACAAAACATACAATACCACACAATCATAAACATACATATTGACATTGATCAAACTTTATTATAATATAATCGTTTATTCCTACACTTCTCTTTTCGTAGGATTAAAAAGAGCAGGAACTGAACCTGTAATTACTAAATTAGAACTATAAATGTTGCAAGCGCTTATCAAAACAACATCAAAAACATGTCAAAAATACTAATCAATTTTATGTTCATTTAATAATAAATAAATAATAATAGATTCATTAATTTTCTTTTCGGTTTAGTCCCTTTATTAATCTGGGCTCGCCAAAGCAGAATGAACCGCCAACTAATCCAGCATATGTTTTACACAGCGAATGCCCTTCCAGCGGCAACCCAGTACTGGGAAACACCCATACACACTCATTCTCACACACACACACACACACACACACACACACACACACACACACACACACACACACACACACACACACACACACACACACACACACACACACACACACAATGGCCAATTTACTTGATCAAATCCCCTATAGCGCATGTGTTTGGACTGTGGGGGACGCCAACACAGGGAGAACATGCAAACTCCACACAGAAACACCAACTGACCCAGCCGAGACTCAAACCAGAGACCTGAGTGCTGTGAGGCAAAATTCTACCCACTGCACCACTGTGAAGCCATAATAATACATATTACTAAATATTAATAATAATTAAATTGATTTTGTGCATGTTCTCCCCATGCAAACACATGTGCTATAGAGGAATTGATCAACTAAATTGGCTGTAGTGTATGAGTGTGAAAGCAAGAGTGTATGGGTGTTTCCCAGTGATGGGTTTAAGGGCATCCGCTGCATAAAACATGTGCTGGATAAGTTGGTGGTTCATTCCGCTGTGGTGACCCCTGATAAATTAGGGGGTAAGCCAAAAAGAAAATGATTTTGTCAGTTTAATACCTGGATGGTTACACATCATCAAATTGGCCTCTAATATTGGTGACAAAAACACTTTGATTGATTACATCACATTCCCAGAGATGGGTTGAGGCTGGAAGGGCATCCACTGCGTAAAATCGTGCTGGATAAGTTGGTGGTTCATTTCACTGTGGCGACCCCGCAAGGGACAAAGCCGACAAGAAAATGAATGAATGAATGTATGATTACATCACAGTCCTGTAACTGGTTATTGATGTTTTTTATGCCTCTGTTAGACGTCAATAGGCATGGGACGATAACCGGTTTCAAGGTTTACTGCGGTTTGCAAATGTCAAGGTTTTACCGTCAAAGTTTTCTGTTATACCGTTCCTAAGGTATAGATTTGTTTTTGTTTTTGTTTTTTCACAGTTATTTTATTTAGTTTTTAGGGCAACAGTACATCCAGCAGAAAAGGAACCTCCACATCAAAAGCTACTGGTCCAAAATACTTTAAAAGTTTCTTAATATGAAGTAAATTGTGATCACTGGGGAAAAAGCTGTTGTTTTTTACCCAGGCATTTAAAAATAACTTCTTTTGGAGAAGTAATCGCAATACCGTGAAACCGTGATATTTATATGCAAGGTTATCATACTGTCAGAATCTTAGACCAGCCCATGCCTAGACATCAATGCAACATCATTTTAACCTCCACATATTTTAACACACAGTGTAGAGCCACAATCCAGCGTAAATTTGCTATTTGCAATTGAATCTTTAAGATTAAAAAAACTCTTCAGTAACACTTTATTATAAGTCAAAATTCATGCTGTTAACAAACCATTAACAAGACTTTCAGCTCAGTAATCAATGAATAAGGCGTGCAGAATATCATCATACTTCATAACTACTAAAAACAGTGAATACTGCAGTAACAGCAGGTCATGAACCAGCAGATAATAGCATGGATTGAGACTCAAACTTAAGTGTTACAGCTGCTCTTATAAGATAATACGTTTGCGTTGTTATTTTGATGGTCAAAAAGACATCAATGTGTAAATGTTAAATAGACGTCAAGAATTTGACATCAAATCCATTTGCATTTTTGACGTGTTTTATGATGTTGTTTTGAAATCAAGGTGTATGCTGGGAAATCATGCCCAGATTTTATTTATATCAAAAAAACACTCCAACACTGTAAAATATATCCCTAAATCTGCAGTTTTGCCTATTTTGTGATTCATGTTTTATTTTATCCCCGTTTATTTCTGCTTGTGAACTGAATTATAGGATCTTGATCTTACTTCCAATCACTTTGTAATCAGTAAAAGTGTGTTTTCTGCACATGTGTAATAGTCTGCAGTGCTATATTGGCTAGGTTGGTGTTGCATATTACACCACAGAAGCCATGTAATAAACAATTCTCTGTTATTTTACACACTTATTTCTCTACATATTATTTCTTATGAAATGTCAATAAAAGTCACTTTGTTAAACTGTAGAGTTGAATTTCCAACATCAGAAGTGAACAGAGCCGAGATCAATATCCCACAATGCAATTCACCACTGCAAATAAACCCAAAACACAATATACCTAAACTATTCAATAACAGATATTATTTACAGTGTAGATCTGCTTTCAGTGACTAGCTTTAAAATTCTGCAGATATGCAATGGATTAAGAAGAAAATAAGAGTATAAATGATGACAGAGTTCTCATATTTGGGTAAACTGTGCTTTAAAATGACATATGACTAATGTACACTCACCGGCCACTTTATTAGGTACACCTCACTAGTACTGGGTTGGACCCCTCTTGCCTTCAGAACTGCCTTTATTCTTTTATGGCATAGATTTAACAAGGTACTGGAAATATTTCTTAGAGATTTTGCTCCATATTGACATGATTGAGCTCTGGTGACTGTGGAGGCCATTTGAGTACAGTGAACTCATCGTCATGTTCAGGAAACCAGTCTGAGATGATTGGAGCTTTATGACATGGTGCGTTATCCTGCTGGAAGTAGCCATCAGAAGATGGAGACACTGTGCTCATAAAGGGATGGACATGGTCAGCAACAATACTCAGGTAGGCTGTGGCGTTGACACCATGCTCAATTGGTACTAATGAACCCAAAGTGTGCCAAGAAAATCTCCCCCACACCATTACACCACCACCACCAGCCTGAACCGCTGATACAAGGCAGGATGATCCATGCTTTCATGTTGTTGAGGCCAAATTCTGAGCCGACCATCCGAATGTGGCAGCAGAAATGGAGACTCATCAGACCAGGCAACGTTTCTCCAATCTTCTCTTGTCCAGTTTTGGTGAGCCTGTGTGAATTGTAGCCTCAGTTTCCTGTTCTTAGCTGACAGGAGCGGCACCCGGTGTGGTCTTCTGCTGCTGTAGCCCATCCGCCTCAAGGTTGGACGTGTTGTGTGTTCAGAGATGCTCTTCTGCAGACCTCGGTTGTAACGAGTGCTTATTTGAGTTACTGTTGCCTTTCTATCAGCTGGAACCAGTCTGGCCATTCTCCTCTGACCTCTGGCATCAACAAAGGCATTTGCGCCCACAGAACTGCCGCTCACTGGATATTTCCTCTTTGTCGGACCATTCTCTGTAAACCCTAGAGATGGTTGTGCGTGAAAATCCCAGTAGATCAGCAGTTTCTGAAACACTCAGAGCAGCCCGTCTGGCACCAACAACCATGCCACGTTCAAAGTCACTTAAAACCCCTTTCTTCCCCATTCTGATGCTCGCTTTGACCTGCAGCAGATCATCTTGACCATGTCTACATGCCTAAATGCATTGAGCTGCTGCCATGTGATTGGTTGTTCAGAAATTTGCCTTAACAAGCAGTTGGACAGGTGTACCTAATAAAGTGGCCGCTGAGTGTATGTATGCATGTGTATATATACATTTATTCAATTCAATTTGTTTATTGTCATGTGCACAGTAAGGGAACATGTTGCCCTGTCCAATGAAATTCTTACTTTGCCGTCCACAGTGAAGTCACACACATAATCTATATACGACATACACATATACACACAGAAGTGACGGAAGTATAACTATGAAATGTATATATATATAAATATCTATGAATGTAAATAATATATAATACTGATGTGGAGTAATGTGATCAGATGTAAACAATTTATAGTAGCTGTTTAAAATGGTGTGTATTATGCAAAAAGTGCTTATTGGCTTATGTGCAAACAACAGTATAATGGCCGGAGCAGGTTGAGTGCAATTGTATGCATTAATAGTGCAAACTGGATGAAGAATATAGTGTGCTACTGAGCAAAAAAAAGAAAGAAAAAGAAACTGTTTATGTCCACTGGTTATCCGTTTAACAGTCTGATAGCTGATGGGAAAAGAGTTCTTGAGTGTGGCAGTCCTGCATCTCACACTCCTCTACATATATACTGTCTATAATGATGTATTTAAAGAGTTTTTATCTACAGTAAAACACAAACAGACTCTGAGAGAAAAAGTTTTGGATAATTTATCCTTCCTGTATATTAGAAATGAGCAGCACCATGTGAAGAATAAAACATCTGCATTAAAGCATCTATTAAATGTAAAAGTGTAACAGTACCGGATCTCCTGCTGGCGCCTGACCCGGGGACAGGCCTGGATCTCCTTTAGCTCCCTGAGACAGAAACAAACACACAATATTACCTCCGTGTACAGCATGTATCGCATTAAATGAGCTGTCAAACATGTCTGAATGGAGTTTAGCGCACGCATAGCTGTGTGTTTAGTTCAAGAAGATACATGTTCTGCAGTGCTGACGGATTAAAGCCAGCGCTAACACGGCATCTGGAGGTGTTTCATACGCAAAAACACCATCTGCACTGAAAACATGCCTTTAATACGCAGAGTTTCGACTTATTTCTGCTCCAAATATCTGAAAACTCTTAAGCATTTACTAGACAAGCACAGCATATAGTGTTGTGTTCAGAAATAATCACCGAAATGAAGAGAGTTTCTCCTTAAAACAAGCAGAATAATCTGACAATGATCTGCACATTTCTCATCTGGACATAAGATTATTCTGCTTCCTCATTGTCAGATTATTCTGCTTGTTTTATTGAGAAACTCTCTTCAGTTTGACTCATTATTTCTGAACACAACACTATATGTTGTGCTCTTTTTATTATTTAATAATTTATATATTTGGACTACAAATCAGACAATAAAGCATTGTTTGCAGTGTGCATTCAGTGTGTTGAATTTTATTATTTAAAAATGACAAATATTTCTGTAACAAAAGCACACATGAATGCACTTGATCAGACCTGCATTAACCTGCTGATGGTGTATCGGTTAGCTTGATGATGAATTAATGCTCTTTTAGAAGCTTCAAAATAAAAGTCCCGACTCAACACCATTATACAGCATAAAGAGCCAGCATAAACATGACAGACTCAGACTCCGGCAGAATAATGTCAACTATGGGGCATCTTTCATCTCAACTCTTCCTAAAATCTGACTTGCAGGACTGAATGAACTGTACAATATTGTTCAACAAATGATCTGTTAATTGTATTTAACCCAGAGGGAGTCAGTAGAGACAAGTCTGGAGTCAGGGGCTAAATTTAGCATGTCAATCACACACAGCAGCCGTCCTGGAGGAGCGCTTTAGTACTGACGCAATCACAACCGCTGCGAGTCTACCGCAGACGAGCACAGATCTGAATCCTCCTGACTGTACACACACATACGCTCACACTCACACACACACGCACGCACGCACGCTTGCACGCACGCACGCACGCACGCACGCACACACACACACTCTACAGTTCATCACCGCAGTCTTACAGCTCCAGTCATGTGCTGTCAAATGAGCATTTGTGTTTGATGTTTGACATAATCTCAACTGAAGCATGATGAGAGGGCGGGGCATAAAATAGCCCCTCCCCTTTATAAATCAGCCACTAGAGTGGTTGAGATCAAGTGCATCAAATGAACAGCCAATGAGATGGCATGTCAGATACTAGAAAGCATATGATTGGCTCAGAAAATTTGATGAGTTTTGAGAAGATACTTTAGGGCGGGGCTATCAGTCATTTAGGATGGAGCAATCAGTCCATTTGGGTGGAGCTATTAGTAATTTAGGGCGGAGCTATTAGTAATTTTGGGTGGAGCAATCAGTCCATTAGGGTGGAGCTATTAATCCTTTAGGGCAGGAATAACAATCATTTAGGGAAGAGCTATCAGTCCATTAGGAAGGAGCTATCAGTCATTTAGGGAGGAGCTATCAGTCCATTAGGAAGGAGCTATCAGTCATTTAGGGAGGAGCTATCAGTACATTAGGGCGGTGCTATCAGTCATTTAGGGAGGAGCTATCAGTCCATTAGGGCGGTGCTATCAGTCATTTAGGGAGGAGCTATCAGTCCATTAGGGCAGTGCTATCAGTCATTTAGGGAGGAGCTATCAGTACATTAGGGCGGTGCTATCAGTCATTTAGGGAGGAGCTATCAGTACATTAGGGCGGTGCTATCAGTCATTTAGGGAGGAGCTATCAGTCTATTAGGGCAGTGCTATCAGTCATTTAGGGAGGAGCTATCAGTCTATTAGGGCAGTGCTATCAGTCATTTAGGGAGGAGCTATCAGTACATTAGGGCGGGGTTATCAGCCATTTAGGGAGGAGCTATTAATCCTTTAGGGCAGGGGTATCAGTCATTTGGGGAAGACCTCTTAATTCTTTAGGACAGGGATAACAATCATTTAGGGAGGAGCTATCAGACCATTAGAGTGGTGCTATCAGTCATTTATGGAGGAGCAATTAGTCCATTAGGGCGGGACTATTGGTCATTTATGGCAGAGCTATCAGTCCATTAGGGCGGGGCTATTAATAATTTAGGGTGGGGCTATCAGTCCATTAGGGCGCTATTAATCCTTTAGGGTGGAGCTATCAGTCCATTAGGGTGGGGCTATTGGTCATTTATGGCAGAGCTATCAGTCCATTAGGGCGGGGCTATCAGTCATTTATTGAGGAGCTATCAGTCCATTACTGCGGGGCTATTAATAATTTAGGGTGGGGCTATCAGTCCATTAGGGCGCTATTAATCCTTTAGGGTGGAGCTATCAATCCATTAGGGCGGGGCTATCAATCATTTAGGGCGGAGCTATTAATCCTTTAGGATGGGGCTATCAGTCCATTAGGGTGGGGCTATCAATCCTTTAGGGTAGGGCTATCAGTCCATTAGGGCGGGGCTATCAGTCATTTGGGGCGGGGCGATTAATCCTTTAGGGTGGGGCTATCAGCAATTTAGGGGGGAGCTATGAGTCTGTTAGGATGGGGCTATCAGTCATTTATGGAGGAGCTATCAGTCCATTAGGCTGGAGCTATTCATAATTTGGGGTGGGGCTATCACTCCTTTAGGGTGGAGCTATCAGGGCGTGTCTCATTTCTACTCTGCCTTCATTTATTCATTTTCTTTTCGGCATAGTCCCTTCATTAATCAGGGAGTTTAATGTGGAATGCCACAGCAGAATGAACCGCCAACTTATCCAGCATATGTTTTACACAGCGGATGCCCTTCCAGCTGCAACCCAACACTGGGAAACACCGATTTACTCTTGCATTCACACTCATACACTACGGCCAGTTTAGTTGATCAATTCCCCTATAGCGCATGTGTTTGGACTGTGGGGGAAACTGAAGCACACGGAGGAAACCCACACCAACACGGGGAGAACATGCAAACTCCACACAGAAACACCAACTGACCCAGCCGAGCTTCTTGCTGTGAGGCGATCGGGCTACCCACTGCGCCACCGTGATGCCTACTCTGTCTTCATCCATTGATTAATTCTCTTTTATTCTATCAGCAGCACTCATCTTTCAACAATCCAATCAGTTCCCAAAGAACTAAATCATGCACTGCCCTACATTTCTTTCTTATTTCAGGAGCGCTTCCAGTGGATGCCCATCACGATGAGGAAAAAGGCAAAAAACCTTTAATGCAGACTTAAAGACATACGGACACTACCAGCTGAACCAGTAGATTAGGATTCGACGAGGAGTTGAAGACAGATATAAGTGTTTTGTTTCTCAGGATCCCAGCAGAATGACTGACTCATCTGTGGGTTTACTGGAGATTCTTCACAGTTTCCACTCCTCCATCTGCAGATCTGCCCCCGGTGGGTTTATCTGCCCGCCGGCCCACTCAGATCAGCTCTACCAGGACACTAACCGCACCGACAGATCAACACTCTGTCCTAACACTCGATGGGGATATCAGATCAGTGCATTGGGAACTTCACAACTGTAAAGATCCTATTATGCTAACATGCTGGAGGGGTAAGCGACACCATACTGAAACGTATTCAGTATATCTCCAAAAGATACTGCAATATAAATACTAGACTGCTTTAACAGCTCTGTTAGGAAATGATTGAGTAATTTATGTTGATTGGGATGATTCCAGAGAGGATTGAATCATTTGCATTAAAAATAAACAAAATACTAATTTTAAGCATTGATGAACACAACAGAGCAAGGATACAGCTGAAATCAACAGTGCTTTACAATCGTATTCAGCTAGAGAAACTGAATAACAAATGTAAAATAGTGTATTAGTCTTCATCATACACTCAAAAAAACTTGTTATTTTTTTGCTCGTTCAAACTACTTATTTAAAATGAGCTGAATCCACACAATTCTTGAGTTTTCATTGGGACAACTCAATTTTTTATGTTCAATCCACATAAATTTGTTAAAAGTGTTAAGTTAAAAAAGTAATAACACAAGATTGTTTTGGTGAAGGTTTAATTTCTGCATTATACAAGATGCTGGTGTCAGGATCAAAGGAATCTTCAAATTGTAAATTGGCAGCTTGGAGATTAGATCTTAAGGAGGATACTTCTACAGAGGACTGGATGAAGACATGCGAGGAAGCTCAATCACTAACAATGAACACTCGTCTGAAACTGTTACAATATAAGTGGTTGATGAGGATTTAACTCCAGTTTTGTTGCATAAATATAATGAAAATATTCCAGATACTTGCTTGAGATGCAGGAAACTTAAAGGATCGTTGTATTATTGCATGAGGGAATGTAAAGGAATACAGAACTTTTGGAAAGGTGTGAAAGAAATTATAGAAAAGATTCTTGAGGTTAATATATCAATGTCTACTTTAATTTTGCTCGTTTCATTTATATCCCAAGGAGATCAAGTTAAAAAAGACAGAGCATATATTTATGAATATATGTATTCTGCAAGCGGAACAACTTATTTCTTTAAATTGGAAAAGTATATGTGCACCAAATATAGGCTGTTGGCTGAAAGAGATGGTAACAAACATGTCAATGGAAAAAATAGCTTACATATTAAGAAATAATTACATAATTTTTGACAGGGTTTGGGGAGCTTTTATGTTGTTTTTTAAAAGGTGGTGGATTTGGAAATGTTTTACAAGATGATTAGTAAAAGAGGCGATATTGTATTCTGATGTAAAACACTGAGAAGCCTTTTGTTTTGTCTGTTGGTTAATGTTATATCTGATACATGAAAATGTGTAGGTACATGTTAAAATCTAATAAAAAGAAATTGGGGGAAAAAAAAGTGTTAAGTTAACTTAATCAATTTGTGTTGGGACAACATGAATGAATTGTGTGGAACCCTGCATTTATTACAGTGTATTCAATATTCTATAACATTCACATTTACTGAAGTTACAAATATTACAGCGTCTTGTGCCTAAATGCTTTAATTGTCACAGTCGCAGCCCTTAAAAACACTCGCAAAGTACTTTATTATGGTTACAACACCTGCTCTTGTAATACCAACTGCACACGGCACTGCCTGAGACGGTCGCACCAGAGGACAGCTTTGAGATTTGGCTCAAAACATTCATTCATTCATTTTCCTTCAGCTTAGTCTCTTTATTAATCAGGGGTCGCCACAGTGGAATGAAACACCAACTATTCCAGCATTTGTTTCACACAGCAGATGCCATTCCATCTGTAACCCAGTGCTGGGAAACACCCATACACACTCATTCACACTCACACACTACGGCCAGTTTAGTTGATCAATTCCCCTATAGCGCATGTGTTTGGACTGTGGGGGAAACCGGAGCACCCGGAGGAAACCCACACCAACACGGGGAGAACATGCAAACTCCACACAGAAACACCAACTGACCCAGCCGGGACTCAAACCAGCGACCTTCTTGCTGTGAGGCCACAGTGCTGAGCCACTAAGCCACGGCTCAAAATATAAAAAGTGTAAAAACAAGTGTTTATATCAGAAGAGCTCCATGAAGACAAAGACAAGTTTAACCATAAACTGCACTTAAATGATGACAATATTACATTCATTCAGTGGTGTGTGTCGGTGAAAACACAACATCACGTCAGCAAGCCCAAACATCAGTCAATAAAGGAGAAAACAAACTACTTTCACAAAAGTAACCCAGATGTCTTCTGGGAAACGAAAAGTAATGAATCACTTCACTTGAAGAAGTCTCTGATCACGTAACTCAGGCCACCCGTCACGCATTACACAAACAATGATCAGTCTGTGGTGTGTGTGTGTGTGTGTGTGTGTGTGTGTGTGTGTGTGTGTCTGTGTGTGTGTGTGTGTGTGTGTGTGTGTGTGTGTGTGATGGAGAGACATCAGCGGAGCTCACAGACGTCTGCGGTGAACAAACCACACACACACTCAAACTCTAGAGCGACAGACTCACCAGATCTACACATGTTCAACATACACACACTCAATCCTGCTGTCTGAACACTGTTTCTCATGCAGATCTGAACACACACACACACACTTAGGGCCCTATCATACACCCGGCGCAATGCGGCACAAGGCGCAACGCAATTGTTGTTTGCTAGTTTCAGCAGGACGCAAGTGTCGTTTTGGCGTTTTGCACCACGCTGTTTAAATAGCAAATGCATTTGCACTTATATGTGCGCCCATAGGTGTTCTGCTCTAATAAAGGAGGTGTGTTGAGGCGCACTGCTATTTTGAGGAACTAAAATACTGAGACTGTGTAATAGACCAGCTAAGAGGAGGTCTAAAGTCCAGCACAGAGCGCGTTAGTTGTGCACCTCTCTTACACATTACTTTATTACTACATTACTTTCTTGATTTTTTTACATCAATATAAACACCACTGCCTCCATGCCTTCTTCATCTCGGGGGGTTTTTTCAGTTTATTCATGAAGATCTGCATCTGTATAATGTTATTATTATTAGCAGGATTATTTATTATATGCAGATTTATATTTGTTTTATTAAAAACAAGCTTAGATTTGCCCACCTGTCAGCTTTTAGACCATATGGGGCACAGCATGTGTGGATATAACTCAGTGTTTTGACCACACTTCATTATTATTGCTCATTTATTCGTTTGCTGGAGATTAGAACTGAATTTAGAAATAGTTTTGACACAAATCTTTGCGCTTAACAAAGGAAATTAATTATGTAGGCTAATAGATATCTGTTCGTACAACACCTTTCCTTATCCACGTGACACAACTGACTCTTAAAGGGAATGAGAGATGAGACTCTGATTGGTTTATTCTCAAAACACACCTATATAACTCATTAAGAGAATAAGCTCAACCCTGTTAGACCATGAGCCGCGGCGCAGAGCGGATTTATCCATCCTTAAATAGCAAAAGTGGATTAAGACACGCTCTTAACGCTTTTGCGCCCTGCGCTTTAGACTTTGCACCTATTATTAATGGCTGGTTTCCACTGAGTGGTACAGTACGGTTCGGGTCGGTACAGGTCACCTTCATCAGGCTTGCGTTTCCACTATAAAGGGTACCCTTTCAGTGGGCGTGGTGTACGACAGAGAGTTTAAATCGACGTCATTCTCACTCGAATAAATGTCTACAGTAAAGCCGTACAGGTCGTTCACATTATATGAGAAGCTCTTCTCACAAAACAGATGCTTTAATCATATTAATACTTCTGTAAAAGTGTTTATTACTAACATTTCTATGAACATGATTTGATTATAACTGTAGATCAATGACAGTGTGACAGTGTGACAGCCTACTGTAACGTCTGCAATTATATAAATAAATAAATGATCATATATGAACACACACAGCCCCTTACAGTCTCCGATATGTTCCCACTTACAGAAAAACTACACACAGCAGACATTTAGTCCTTATTTGTGTTCAAAATCAACACGCAACATATACAGTAGCCCACAGTCAGAGCTAACCTCTCATCTGTGTCTGTAATCTTCAGCAGCACATGGAGCCTCTGTTAGAGTCATTCCGTCATTCTGAGTTCATAATAGTCCAGAAGGTGATGATAAACACTGCAGTGTGTTCATGATTCAGGTTGCTGAAACTATTTGCTCCTGTGTTTTGTTAGGCTTCTCCTTTTGTTCGCGCTTCACTATCGCGTTTGTCCTTTTCTTTTCTGAAAGGATCAGATGTCAGAGACGCTTCAATAATCACACACACGTTATTATCATCAGCTCAAGAAGTTCGTTATATCAAATATAGACACGATCGTGAGCTCCCTGGAGAAAGCGAAACCGCTCGCACTTTAAGACGACCTGGTAAAGCAACAGCAGGACACGGCAGATTCTTGGCTTTGTGGCTGTTCATCAAGACAACAACAAGGTTTTTTTTGATCCCGGGTCATCCATGGATGGTTATTATATGCATATTTGTCTTGGCTGTGTATTTAAAAAACATGGCGGTTCCATTGTTTTGATTCTGGCTAGCTCCACCAGATCGTGACGTATCTCTGTAACCAATCAGCGTTCAGCTGCGCGTGTAGCTCCGCCTTTTGGTACTCTTTCTCGTATTTGGTACCCTTTTGAAAGGGTGCCGAAAAAGTGGTACTGTACGGTTCGGTTCGGTATGCTTTTGACAGTGGAAACAGCCATAAAAGCGCACCGAACCGAACCGTACCATACCGTACCACTCAGTGGAAACAGGCCATAAAATAGAGCACTTAATCTGACACAAGATCCTACAACCACGCTCACAGAAACAATGAGTTCAGATGTAAAGACAGTGAAGCTCAGTCTGAGTTTAAGAACATGTGTACAGGTGAGAGCTGTCTTCATTGGTCTAGTCTGCCTGTGTGCTGTCTGACTGCTGAGCCTTGTTTACCGTCTCATCTACAGCAGTTTGATGAGCATCTACTGTTTTAAAAAACTGCTCTATAAATAAACATGACATTAGCTGTGTTTCCATGCAAAGGTGCTAATTAAATTTATGCACAAAACTGGATTATCACATAAAAGACGTGCGAATAAAGCAGCGCTACCATCCAATGAGTCAAAGAGAATAAAATTGTCACTTCCTGATTAACTGGCGCCAAATATCAACAGTAAAAATTTACTGCAGTCAGAGAAGCTGTGTCAATCTTTTCTTCATTTAATAAATGACTTGCACTACAGAAGACGAGGCCGACACACAATGAACGCATGGTGATGTTTGAATGTGCGCGGAGCACAGACGCTCTTGATTCTGCAGGTCAATAATAATATAATAACACTAATCCTAAACGGTTCAGGGGGCTGTTCCATAAACCAAACTTAGAGAATAAGCCAGGCTTATTTTGGTAAGTCAGGTTTATTAATGGCGGATTCTGTTTCATAAATCAAATTTACGATAGTTCAAACTCAGTTAATCTGGCAACTTATGCTGGGAAACTAGCCTGGTCTGGGGCAGGTTAACTTTCAGGCTAAGTCAAGTTCCACCTAATCAAAGTAATGTTAACATTCACCTGCCGTAATTTGATGCCATTTTATTTCAATACGCTTATTTCACGCGACCGCCATTTTAGAACACGAAAGCGAGGCTGCGGTGGAAAGAAAGCCGGAAGTATAGGATCAGCACTGTAAACATTGCAGCAATATGCTGTGTGCTATAAACCTCCAGCTGTTGCTGTGACTTCAAAATGCAGAAATGGTGTAAACATCACTTTAATATCATTCCGTTCAGTTTCATTTAAACAATTAAAAGCATATTAGGCATCAAACAACATCACAATCTCTTTAAGAGTGATACGCTTAAGTGTCCTCCTAGACTTCAGTCCAGGGCAGTAGGTAAACACCGTGGGGACGCTTCCCTGCTTCAGCCTGTGTAACCCGGTGAGTGATAACACACTGCAGTCCTCTGTAGCACATCTTCGTGTTGTCTGTAACAGTGTTGTCCCGGCACTGAAGTTTTAAAAACGTCAATTTCCCGCTAACATTTACGCGCCGCTGAGCGCGCTCATAAACACCGCTGATTTGCCGTAGTGTTCACCAGTGCTGAACAGAATGACTGTGAAGGTTATCAGCTTCCTGCTCTTCACAGATTGAAAACACACACAGACGGATATTGGAGCGTTTTAAAGCCGTGAAGATCAGTCGATTCATCAGCGGATCGCTCGTCTGTGTTTGCACTCAGTAAACAGCGGTGAGGTGAACTGATGACCTTCACAGCCAATCAGAGTGATTTCTGTTGAGCTCATGAACACAATGGCCAATCAGCGCTGTTTAACAACTCCATCAACAGTGTCTTAAATGTTAACGAGAAATTGGCGTTTTTTTATATTTCATTACGGAAATTTTGTATTGTGACGAGTCTAATATAGTGAAAGACTCAGCTCATTAACTTGAGTTTGATGAATGGCATCTAAAATGTGTGTTTGGGAAAGAAAACGTTAGCTAAGTAGTGCCATTTCCCTTAACTTAGCTGAAAATGAGGTCAAATATCCCTTTTTATTTTCACTATTCATTCAGAACGGACCTTAGGGTCACTCGGAAGGCGCTGAAATCATACATTTGTGTCACTTTTTCTTCGCTGATAAGATATACAGCCAGGTGCACAACATTCCTGTGGGACTCAGTCTATACTTCCGGGTTGCTTCCCACCACAGTCACTTAATAGTAAATATATATAAACCAAACAGCTTTAAGAATAGAACGATATACCTGTATACATTTAGATTAAAATAAGTTATTGCAAACAAAACAAATACAAACTACAACATTTCAACATTTCGATTTGTTTTCCTATTTATTAACATTTTACTTATTTTCCCTCAACATATTAATTTGGGTGTACTAGTTTTTGGACTGTGATCTTCAGTTTATTTGTTGTTAGATTAGTTCCAAATTTTGCTTTGGTACTGAATAATCTAATGTATATGCACAGAGATATTATCCTGTAGAAAATAATGATTTAAAATATTGATCTCTGAGGGGTGTACTGTGCTATGCATGTATATGAATTACAAAATTTAATAAAGAAAATATATTAGGAAAGCACTGACTGATATAAAGAAGTAGGCTACATTTCTTAAAGAATGACTTTAAAGCTCAAGCTGTAAACCCGTGGAATAATCGGGTGGCGGATCCGGGCCGAGCAGTAGCCTCACTTTAATATGAAGATATTTTACCATGGGGCGCGGGAAACACAAGAGTCAAAGGGAAAGCAGCATTCTGCAGCGGTTTCGGCAGCAAATTAAAAATCCCACCGCTTGTGTGTGCATGGCTCTTGCCTTTATTTTAAACTTAATGTGCTGAAATTAAGCACATTTTGTATGTTACAGTGAGCACACTAATCCACACCTGCCTCCAGTCTTCAGTGCTAATTTCAGCCTCACGCTCCATCATAACATCACAACTCACCAAACAACTTTTCACCTCGACCAGAAATCTTGTTGCGATTTAATCTTGTGAGATCTCCTCATACGAGATCTTGTCACATCTTCAGTATGCTGATGTACTTCCAGCTGAAACAGAGAACTTCTGTCCTCTTTCCTTTAAACTTCCTTCCAAACTTCTGTATTTGCAGCTTCACACAGATGCTGTTCTTACGTAGAGTTTGTCTAGTCCAAATATCTAAAAACTCTTAAATCAGTCAGCATTTTCTAGACACACACAAAATACAGTGTTGTGTTCAGAAATAATGAGTCAAAATGAAGAGAGTTTCTCCTTAAAACAAGCAGAATAATCTGATAAAGGGGGAAGCAGAAATTATGTTACGTCAAACGAAGAACAAGAGTATTTCCCTCACCACATTGTCAGATTATTCTGCTTGTTTTAATGAGAAACTCTCTTCAGTTTGACTCATTATTTCTGAACACAACACTATATGCTGTGCTTATCTAGAAAATGCTTCTTGATTTCAGAGTTTTTTCAATATTTGCACTAAAATCAAGCATGTTTTGCAGTGTAATGTCCTTAATTCTTTCCTTTCTCATCTCACTGAGCACGAGATTACAGTCAGGACAAACTTTAAAACCTACAATGTTCTATAAAGACTGAGGCGTGACCTCTGACCTCTGTGAGCCTGACCTCTGACCTCCAGCATCATAAACACTTCATTATTAACCTGTTTGACCACGAGCTTCACATCTGAACTGAGCGGCCGATGACGACACTGATTTATCTGATCTGAGGTCAGCCAGAGTCCATGTGTGATCTCACAGGTGCGCTGCTGAAAACGCCTCCTCTCTACTACACATATCCACAAACTCTTAAACCAAGAAGCATTTACAGACGAGTACAAATATAGTGTTGTGTTCAGAAATAAAGAGTCAAAACTGAGTGTGTTTTTCTCTAAAACAAGCAGAATAATCTGACAATCGGGGAAGAGATATAATCGTGTTATGCCGGCTTGAGAATTCATTCATTTATTTTATTTTCGGGTTAGTCCCTTTATTTATCAGGGGTCGCCACAGCGGAATGAACCGCCAACTGTTCCAACATATTTTTTACACAGCTGATGCCCTATCCAGTACTGGGAAACACCCATACACACTCATTCACATACACACACACTCATACACTACGGCCAGTTTAGTTAATCAGTTCCCCTATAGCACATGTGTTTGGACTGTGGGGGAAACCGGAGCACCCGGAGGAAACCCACACCAACACGGGGAGAACATGCAAACTCCACACAGAAACACCAACTGACCCAGCCGGGACTCAAACCAGAGACCTTGTTTCTTTGAGGCGATCATGCTACCCACTGCGCCGCCTGGTTTGAGAATATAAAACATTATTATTCCTAAGTCTATCTCCTCCCTGGGCTTTAATGCTATGACCACCAAACTTGGGTCAGACCTTGATCTTGGTCTGACTCTGTGTGCTATGTCTTTTCCAACTGATCCCAATTTTGGTTTTCCAAAAACTGACCTGGAAAACCTGAAAAAATCCCATTGACTTAACATTAGACCAAAATTTGACACATCATTACTCTTAGATTCATAAAATTCTTAGAAACAGTGATCTTCCACATCTGAAGAGGCTGCCAAGTGGTGTAAAACTACATATTAAACAGGGGTGTAAAGTTGTACCTCTGGGGGGCAAGAGCACCCCAAACTTCCTATTGACTTACAATGCTGAAGAAGCCCTTAGACTGCCATAATAAAGATTGCAGATTGATATCTGCAGTATCACAGAGACATCAGGCCTGATTTATATCATTCATATTGGCAGGAAGCTTTGATGTTTCATCATGCTAAGCTGTCAATCAACTCCATAGAAACAAAACAGACTAACCTAGCAACCATTTAATATCTCAGCATCAGAACATCATAGAGACATAGGGATTAGCTCATTTGACAAACGCTAGCAAACAGGACTTCAAATATGCTGCTATACATGCTAGCACTGATTAGCTACATGCTAATAATGATCCACTAAGTGCTACAACAGGCTAGAAATACTAGCTATTAAGAATTGATCAAACATGTATAAGAGGCTTTGCTAGTAACAACCCAGAGTAGAGGTCTGCAGGACCGACCAGATTTCTTGCGGTGTGGGAATAAATTTCTGAATAAAATGTGGTAGCGGTCGGTAACTCTAGTGTAAGGGTCTAAGGCCCCGTTTACACTAATGCGTTTTCTTTTTGAAACGGCGTTTTAGATCAAAAGCGATCCACGTCCACTCTAGCGTTTCATCTAGCGTTTCTGAACTTATCTCCGTCCACACTACTCCACCAAAAACGTGTATCACGTGACCATTCGCGCACTCTGGGCATGCGCGTCCAAGTATAAACAGGAAGCATGTGTCTCGCTCTGCATTTGACTATTGTTAGTCAACAAACGCTGATTGAACGATGAACGCGAGCGATTAGCGAGTGCTGGAACAATAGCTTGCCTCTTGTGAATATATGCAGCTGCTGTAGTAAAAAAGGCAGAGTTTAACTGCACAATGGCGCCTAAAACGGACAATAGTGCAAACAACGCTCCCATTTCTGTGTCCATGTTGTTGTTTACAGTGAAGGCTGGTCTGCCGTCTTCCGGTAGCGTTATAGTCATGTGATAAGGGCTTGACGAATAAGGGAAGGATATGCAATGACCCAAAAGCCCCAATCAGGTAGCGAATCTCAGCAGCCACGCCTCCGTTTACAGATGTCTCTGTTTTCCCTCATCCACACTGAGACGGAGCAGCAGCGTATCAGAATGAAAACGACCTCTCCAGCGTTTCCAAAACGTTTTTGGGGCTCGAAAACTCCGGCGTAGTGTGGACGGATGGCGTAACCGTAGCAAAACTTATGTGTTTTAAAACGAAAATGCATTAGTGTAAACGGGGCCTAACAATATAGCGCTCTTGAGTCCTGACGCCATTTCAGAACAGCATATCTGTGATTTCCTCATTCTTATTGAGCAGCGGTACAGCCAGAGCTCACCACTGTTGATGAACACATGATCAGTGCTTTCTGCACGTGTGTTTTATTCAGTCTGTGCGCACATCATCTGCATAACGCTCCTCAGAGCGGGCTTTACCATGGCAGAGCACAGTGAAGATGGGCTGTCCTTCAGTACATTAGAAACGCTCAGTTTACTGTTAGGAAACCCACATCAGGCAGGTCTGGTGTATGGGAGTCTTTTCATGTGTCATAGACACAAATGGAAAAAATGACCCTTTGCGTGACGTTATAACGCAATGTCAGACCTCTTTTACCCTTTAGCAGTCAAGATGGTCGCACACCGGATCCGCCGCTTGGTGCCGCGTCATGCATTTTGGAACGGTAAACATAGGTTTCTATCAGGGTACACACACCGGCGCTGCAAGTCGGCGGCTGTCTGCGGTGCCCATCTACGACTGAGGACACTGTTCATATTTCTGCAGCACCACACAGAGCGCCATCTAGGGGTGTCAAAATGAATTGTTTCTTCGGTGCACCGCGATGCAGATGTGGACAATTCGGTATCGGTTCAGTAATAATCATAACCGGTTATTATGTAGTGACGTCATTTATCTCATATGCGCAATGTCAGCGTAGTTTACTATGGCGAGGGAGGCGAGCGCGAGTGTTTACAACGCTCCAACTACTTTAAAACGCAGAAGCTGTGCACAGTTTGACTGTGTGTGTGTTTGCTGGACAGTCTTTCACTGACACTAACAGCTGAAGCCTCTATTTCACTCTGATTGAGAAACTGAAAGTAAACTCCATTTCTCTCTCTCACTGTGGCCCGTTTGACCTGCTGGCGTGACGTTTCCTCTCTCGGCTGCTGGTGATACTTCTGGATACAGACACGAGTGCGCGAGTTTTCTCCACCGCATTTATCATGGATCAGCTGTGATCGATGCTGCAGTGTTGCCAGATGTAGCTGACTGATTCCAGCCCAAAAACTATCCAAAACTCGCCGAAATGCCTATCCAAAACTGCCCAATCTGGCAACACTGCGCCGCTGCCGTTTATCAGTGTCACTCATCGGTGAACAGCGCCTGTAAAGTAAAATATGAAAATGAGTATGGAAAGCATCATCAATGCACCGAGATATCGAAACGACTCGATGGCATGATAATCATAACCGAACCGTGAGACCAGTGTAGGTTCACAGCTCCAGCGCCATCTAAACAGTTTCATTTTAAATAACATGCAAATGTGTACAACTAGCGAATATTACTTCCAACTGTAATATGCTGAGCGGCGCATCCGGTGAGCGACCAGCTTCAGAAGACTGAGAGCTCAGGTTTAAGGCAGCACTCATGTCTCATCACAAAGGGACAAAACTGACATTTAGCCTACAGTCCTTGCACACCCTGCAGTGTTATCGGTTCTCTCTCTCTTTTGGTAGCATCCAAATTAAATATGACATTTTGGAAACCAGATCTTAATTCAGCAGGAACGGTCGGGTTGGGTAGAGAATTATTCTAAGAGGGCAGCAGGTGAACAACGGCTGAATATACAGCGGGAGCAGGACTAAAAAAACAGACCCATGCAGACCTCTAACCCAGAGTATCCCAGCCACCACTCAGAACACCTGAGCAACATCTTAGCAACCACCTGGCAGATGTCTAGCAACCACTCATAGCACCCTAGCAACCCAGTCCCTTTCTCAAGCCAACATCAAAGTTTATCAATGAACTTTAGCTTCACTAGTTTTAGGTTTGAGAGGATTTTATTCTGCTTCCCTCATTGTCAGATTATTCTGCTCGTTTAAGGAGAAACTCTCTTCATTTTGACTCAGTATTTCTGAACACAACACTATATTTGTGCCTGTCTAGAAAATGCTTCTAGATTTAAGAGTTTGTAGATATTTGGACAGAAACAGGACACACACTCTGAGTAAGAGCAGCACTTTTGCATTGATTTATGAAATGTTTTAACACTATCTTTGGGAAAGCATACATGATTCTTATACAGTATGTCAACAGTGTAAACAAATGTTTTGATTCTTCCTGGCACCGCTACTTTTGGTCAAACCATTGTCAATTATATTATAATTACTCTGCCATACATCTCTGTTATTCAGAAATAATAGACATTTGCTTTCTGAGCTGTGTTTCGCTTCTGTTCTGTGGTGAAAGTAGTGTCATGTTGTACTTTAGGTCATCATTATGGAGATCAGTGTTCTGGCTATATTCAACATGCAGCTTTACATCATCACAGTCCTTCATTCTGTCTGATTATGAGCCTCACGGGGACCAAAACTATCAACACACACACACACACACACACACACACACACTCAACATTCATTACTATACTTGAGGGGACAGTTGCTATTTTTGGTCGTCACAACATGAGAAATACAAAGTCACACACGCACGCACGCACGCACGCACGCACGCACGCACGCACGCACGCACGCACGCACGCACGCACGCACGCACGCACGCACGCACGCACGCACGCACGCACGCACGCACGCACACACACACACACACACACACACACACACACACACACACAGCTGTATTGTCTGTCAGCAGATAGACTGTCGGTGTGTGTGTGTGATGAACACACAGGTATTCAACAGGTTGGGGCCTGTAGAGCTCCAGACGCCGCAGGTGATTACTGTAACACACACACACACACACACACACACACTGATAGAGCAGGACAGCGAGCGGACACACACAAAACACACACTCACCTTTAGACCAGGTAAACCAGGCGGCCCCGGGCTCCCGTGAGGACCTGGCGGACCCTGACACACACACAAACACACAGTCTGTCAGTAGAGAACACACACTCTAAACACAACACATGCTCTTCAGTGCAGAAATGAAGACGTGTGATCATCATCTCTCAGTGATTATCATCAGCTCATATTGATCGATAAGTGTTTGCAGCACTCTCCAGTCATTGAGCAGAACTGAAGACCCGTGTTCAGACAGTGTGTATGACCAAAACACACTCAGATTAACACAGCAGATCATACACACCTCAAAAATAAGAGTTTCACCAAAGCAGGAGCTGTGTTTCCCTCTACAGATGTGAGTAAGCTGATGTGTAACACTGTAATATCTGCTAGATCATCAGATAATACAGCAGCGTGTCCATCAGGTCTGCACAGTAGAGCATCACCTCCTCAGCTCCTCAATGCTCCTGCACAGATCTCACTGAGAGGAGTGGAGTCTGCTGCACTGTGGGGATTCTCCACTGTGGGGTTTGTTCTCCTCTAATAAATGAGCTGCGCCTCAGAAGACCAACACCAAACGCACTCATGCACATGTTCATAATGCTTGCACATCTTTGCGTTCCCAATACACATTTTTATGCAATAATCCAAAATGAGCATAAAAATAGATGGAAACACAGCTACTGGCGACACTTCTCACCCAGAACACACTGAGCTGAAAACACCGACAGCACGAGCGTTACAGCACTCAGCTAGTGTTATTTCTGAAGTCTGAATGAATGTTTATATCAGGGGTGCCTGAAGCTTTTCTTATGAAGGGCCAAAAGACGAACTTGATTGAGGGCAGTGAGCTGAAGGTAAATATATCAAGCTGTATTACAAAGTTTACATCAATCATTTCCTCATTTATTAAAAAATGAATAGAAAACATTACTTTAAGCATATTAACTAATCCATTATATATTTCATACATTTTATAATGAGCCTATTATAATGAAAACATAAGAAGTTTAATGGCGAATACACTAGTCACACTGCACCTGCCTTCATTTACAACATTTAATTCAAACATTTAATTCAAGTTTGCTTTTTTGTAGCTTAAAAATAAAACTAATGAAAGGTTACGTTAAATTAGAAATGACAATGTGTATTAAATCCATTAACCCTACCCAAAATGATCCCTCTCTTCTCAGATGGCATGGTGGGCCAAATCAAAGATTACAATGGGCCAACTTTGGCCTGCGGGGCCTATATGGGCATCTCTGGTTTATAATGAGTGTGCTAAAGGATGTGTGATGGCAATAAACAAAAGATCTCTGCAATTGGTTTCAAATGTAGTAACACTTGTGTAATCACTTTAGCGAATCCTTCAAAACATTTGCTGAAATACATCACACTGTATAAAGTGTTGTGGAAAGTTGCACAGGATCTCGACAAACATCTTCTAAGTTTCAAAAAGAAGCTGAGGTCTTCGTAGTTTTCAAGCTGAAGCAGTTTATTGTTACAGCAGAGATTATCAATCTCTCTCCTCCTAATGTTCAAAAAACTCACAGTTTGTATACAGTTTCTTATCCATAGTTATCATGTGATGTAGCATCACGCCCTTTCTCGGCTCCCATAGGATCTTAGCTTTTTTAATTGATTGCTGTATGTTTTTCTGTTTTTAAAGGTCATATAGTATGTGCTTGCAATCATGTGTTTTGCATATGATCATGTTGTTTGTTTACTTTCTAATGATTCCCCTTATCAGTTTGGTGAGGGTTGTTTTTGTCTTGAGCAATACATGCATTTATCTAAATGTATTGCATACGCTCTGTATGCACTCTTTCTTAGGCCTGTGTGTCCTCTTCATCACTTGAATTTATGTATTTCTATTTTTTAATAGTGATTATTAGGCACATTATTTAGTGATTATACAATAAAAGTTTCTCTATAATTCATAAAAATTTCTCTATAATTCTCCTATAAAAGTGCTGCTCTTAGCTAGACTTTGTGTCTTGTTTCTAGACAAGTATAAAATATTGTCTGTTTTCAGAAAGAGTTTAGACATTTGGACTGGAAAAAGACAGAAACTCAAAGTAAGAACAGCAATTTAGCAATGCAGAGAGGCAATCTATGGATCACACAACAAAAACATGTTGGTGTGTTCGTACGTCATATTGTAGGTACATGCAGGGCTTTACATTAACACCCGTCAGCCCGCCAATTGCGGGTAGATTTCAGCTGTGGCGGGTTAGACAGACACTCTCACTAGCCACTTTGGCTGGTTGAAAATAATTTGAAATTGCAGTTTTCTTGAAAAAAGCAGGGTTCAGTGATAAGGATGGCCTAATATGAGTGCAAAAGTGATCTTATAATTGGGAAGCAGCACGACTGACAAAAATAGTGTTTGCATGAGCAAAAGAAAGCAGGTGAATACCGAATGAGAGGATCATCACTCGCGAGCACAGCTGATGTGATGTTTAAGAAGCCAGCGCGCTCACATTTCCATTTTAAAGCAACCGTGCCTGGAAACGCAACTGTGTGATGGGTTCTCTTTGAAATAGACTGGACAAAAAGTTACGCTCATGCAGCCACAATCCTGCTGCTCTCAAGAGCTCCACATTTAAAAAAAAAATGTCAGATTATGGGCCTAACGCTAACCACTAACGCTAAACATAACTCACGCTATGTTTGTTCACCTGCTTTCTTTTGCTTACAGTTATTTTTGTTAACATTGTTTAATTATCATTTTTGCAATAACATTGCTTTAATAGGAGATTAACTCCCCATTTGTTTGTAGTTAACTGCTGATCAGGGGTGCGTTTCCCAAACAACGACGTAACTCCCGGCTGAACTATCATAGTGCGATGCATCGTTTGGCAAAAAAACGATGTAGTGACGAGTGTTTCCCAAAACCCCTAGTTTCTCTGTCGCAGATCCATCGCTTGAACCACGTTAGTTATAACGTAAAACGCCCATAATGATGCTCTAAACAGGGTGGAGGAACTTCTTTAGAGAACAACCCCATCATTTCTTTGTGCAAATTATATTGTTTTACACAAACACACATTTAAAATAAAATCCAATATTAGTTTTGGTAAAGACATGCACTCGCTTTCTATATTAAATAAAATAAATGTAAATGGCACATATAGGGCCTGTGTTTGCTTTACTAATATTATTGAGAATTTGAACATCACATATTCTATTCTAAACCATAAAATCACTTACAAAAGCGAACACTATTCTAATATCATATATAAATCATATAAATAAATAAATAATGAGGCGATTTATTATAAATATATTTACTTTAATAATAATATTAATGATGATGATGATGATTATTATTATTATTATTTAGGATATTGTTTATTTATTTTTTTAAATTACAATTTGACACATGCAAACTACAGCAGAAAGTTCTAACCAGCAGGCCCATGTCATATACAGCAGAGAAACTTAATAATTAACCCACTATAAAATAAAAGAATTAACGTATGCTGTGTTTTTTATTTTCACAAGCTTTGGAGACGTAACATAATTTCCGCTTTTAAATATACCTATGAGGCTGTGTTTAAAATGACATCAATGTTTTCAAAGTGCACTGTGAAGGGAGCACAATAGTAAACATGAAGATCGCTAAAACTGAACTGTAAAAATACCTTGAAAGCAAATTACACCTAAGAGAGATGACCTTAATGCTGTTTTAATTATTAATAATTCCAACTTTGAATGTTAGAATGTTCTAAATGAATAGGGCATAGGGGGGATAAGTGGGAATAGAACACAGCCAGGAACTATGCTTTTAACTACAGCTCCAGAGGTGTCGTTTCAAGTGCTCAAGTTTGCGACGCAGTTTGCGAATGTTCGTTGGAGCGATGGATTTGGGAAACAGCAAATCAAAGAACTATGTTTGTAACGACAGAACTTGCGACCTTAGTTGGCTAACGATGGTTTTGGGAAACGCACCCCTGTGCGTTTTAGCCAGGACAGACTAGGCCTAGTGCATAGATTTTATATCCATGACAATAGTTCTGTTTTAAATGTCAATAGTTTTTTTAAGAAAGGTTTTGTTGACTAAAAAGAGCACGTATACAGCTATATTTAGCTTGTTTTGACATATTATTTAAAGTTTGTGGCTAAGAAATAATCATTATTTTTTTTATCTTTGGTGTGGTCAGAGATACATTTGGTAAACACTTAGTGTTGAGCCCTAAAAAATCATGTGAAATAAAAACGAATGTTAACACTTTATTTTGATGGTCTATTTGAGTATTAGTAGACTGTCTACTTAATATCTGTTGATACTGACATTTAACAACCCTTCAACAGACATTTAACTGACTATAAGAAACTTTGCAAGTCCATGTCAACTTACACTAACCCTAACCCCAACCTAACAGTCTACTTATAATCTAATGATAATTAGTTGCAATGTAGCTTAAATTCAACAAACGGACCGTCAAAATAAAGTGTGACCAAACGAATTGCAATGCGACACTATGAAACCATGACCCATATGCTCACGCACATTAAGCAAGTTCATACACACATAAAAAGTGCACTGAATGAGAAGGCATGTGGACATAACACAAAATCTCAATTAAGCAATTTTAGTGTGTCAAATTTATGCATGTAAAATTTATTTTCCCAACAACAAAATTGTGGCTAGTGAAAATGCAGAGTGGCTAGTAACGTTGGAAATCTACTAGCCACAGTGGCTGATGATCAAACAAGTTCATGTCATGCCCTGGGTACATGACATATGCAGTTCCGCTATCATCAAATGGGGCTCATCTCTGCTTTGTCGCACATTTTATACCATTGATGAAACAGTAGAAGTGTCTAAAGCAGGAGCAGAGTTCAGCTCAAATTGAGATCAGCTTGGAATACGTATGACATTTATTTATTCTGATTCTGATAATTAAACTTGAATTGAATTATAAATATGGCAGAAAATGCAGGACATTTACAATCAGTCTGTTTTGAAAGCTCTCATGAAATAAAAACATCTGTAAGTTAGGATATCTATAATCTAGTGTGCTCCAAAACACTGACAGAATTCACATGTAGCAGATATAAACCTGATATAATCACCCAAAGTCTGCAGTTCGGCTCTTCCTCCTAAATGGATCAACATTTATTTGCCGTCTCCTCTTACTTCAGTATCTTATCACATCTTCTGACCAATCTAATGCTCTCTAGTGTCTGACAGTTTTTGCTTCCTGTAGAGTATGAATGACTAAAGCGTTGCTGAACTGTGTGTTTACTGCAGGCCTTCTGTGTGTAGGAAACTGAACAGACTGACAGTGTGCTGCTCATAGACCTGTGTTTGGCTGATTGAAGATGTGTGTTCAGTTCTGCTCAATGAACAAACACAGAGCTTAGCACTGACCAATCAGAGGACTTACCCGAGCTCCTCTCTTTCCAGGGGGTCCAGGCAAACCTGGGGGACCGGTGGGGCCCTGAAGAAGAAAAAGAGGAGGAGGAGGATCAACAAATGTTTATGATGAGCACAGAGAAAACACACATCAGACTGTCTGCTCAGATCATACACACATTACTGACACACAGCTGAACAGTGCAGAATATATTCTATACTTTAGAGTATATATCTAGCAGACATGTGCAGCACTTTGACACACTTCTTTCTTGTATTTCCTTCAATGCTTTCCTAAAATCCCTCCATGTATATCTAAAAAACACTGTGTATTTCTGAGTGAGCCTCACACAGGCCTGACAAACCACCTCTCCTCTCCATACGCACCACACACTTTACTTACACTCCACCTTACACCACAGCAATGTTTACTTGTGAATGTACCAGCTGCTTGTGTTCCTCCACCTTAAACAGCTCTTATCCTGCACAGTATTGCTCAGTCTGATGTAAAAGTGTGTGTACAGTCTTGCAGAGTTAAGTGTGTACAGTACATGTATAGTTAGTAGTTGGTATAGCTCCATGACCACTCCAGGACATTAGTTATGTACAGGTTTAATACAGCTCTTACGTCCAGTGTTGTGTTTATATTCATTCATTCATTCATTTTCTTTTCGGCTTAGTCCCTTTATTAATCAGGGGTCGCCACAGCGGAATGAACCGCCAACTATTTCAGCATATGTTTTATGCAGAGGATGCCCTACTCAACACTGGGAAACACCCATACACGCTCATTCACACACACTCATACACTACAGCCAGTTTAGTTGATCAGTTCCCCTATAGCGCATGTGTTTGGACTGTGGGGGAAACCAGAGCACCCGGAGGAAACCCACGCCAACACGGGGAGAACATGCAAACTCCACACAGAAACACACACTGACCCAGCGACTTTCTTGCTGTGAGGCCACAGTGCTGCCCCTGTTTATATTCATGATTATGTTTATTTACGTATTTAACGCAATGACAATAAAGCTTGACTTAACTTGATATATTCATGTGTGTGTACTGGTTTTAGTGGTTTACAAGGACACAATTTAGTATAATGGCATGGTTATGACCCACTGTGGGAATTAAAATGTTAAGGTGGTTTATGAGGACATGCCATGTTTCCTTGTAATTAAGAACAAATGTTGAATTATTTTCATAGTTTGTATATTAAGTGTTTTTTACTGTAAAATATACATTACACCTATGGAGAGTCCTCATAAACCACCAAAACCAACATGTGTGTGTGTGTGTGTGTGTGTGTGTGTATGTGTGTGTGTGTGTGTGTGTGTGTGTGCTTTAACATTGTACTAGCTCTTTAATTAAACAAAGCTTGCAGAAATAAAAACAGCAGAATGCAGAATACAAGACGGCACCAAACAATCAAGAACAGCGGATCGACAAACAGTATATACATGAATATGAATAATGATCAAGAGGATTGTTAGTTCCCGTGTTATAGGTTTAATCAGATGTAATCTGAAAATAATTGTTGTGATTGATTGACCAATCAGAATCAAGTATTCCAGAGAGCTGTGTAACAAATGTATATTAAAATTCATCGAAACAAATAACCGGGGCGTCACGGTGGCTCAGTGGTTAACACTGTGGCCTCACAGAAAGAAGGTCGCTGGTTTGAGCCTCAGCTGGGTCAGTGTGTGTTTCTGTGTGGAGTTTGCATGTTCTCCCCGTGTTGGTGTGGGTTTCCTCCGGGTGCTCCGGTTTCCCCCACAGTCCAAACACATGCGCTATAGGGGAACTGATGAACTACACTGGCCGTAGTGCACGAGTGTGTGTGTGTGTGTGTGTGTGTGTGTGTGTGTGTGTGTGTGTGTGTGTGTGTGTGTGTGTGTGTGTGAGTGAGAATGAGTGTGTATGGGTGTTTCCCAGTACTGGGTTGCAGCTGAAACATATGCTGGAATAGTTGTCGGTTCATTCCGCTGTGGCGCTCCCTGATGAATAAGGGACTAAGCCGAATGAAAATGAATAAATAAATATCGACATGGACCACTGAAACCAGTCATAATGGACATTATTCAGAATTTGAGCATCTGAAAGCTGATTAAATAATTTATACATTCATTTATGGTTTATTTGGACAATATTTGGCTGATATACAATATAAAAATCTGGAATCTGAAGGGTAAAAAATCTAAATATTGAGAAAATTGCTTATTAATGTGTCCAAATTATGGTTTTTCAATGCATATTACTAATTAAAAATAAAGTTTTGATATATGTAGAGTAGAAATGATCTTTACCTCAATATAATATAATATAATATAATATAATATAATATAATATAAAATAAAATAATATAATATAATCACAAGCTCAACCACAACTTAAGAAATCAGACATTATGTCTGATTTCATAGCAATTAATGGTAAAATCTTAGAGGAGATCGTACAAATTATGAAAACATCAACCTGCAGTCTTGACACGCTCCCCACATCATTCCTCAAAACGGTGTTTAACTGTTCAGAAATGGATCTCCTAACAGTGGTAAATGCTTCACTTCTGTCAGGGATTTTTCCAAATTCACTTAAAACTGCAGTTGTTAAACCCCTCTTGAAGAAGAGTAATCTGGATAACACACTATTGAGCAATTACAGGCCAATCTCAAATCTCCCTTTCATTGGAAAAATCATTGAGAAAAGTTGTTTTCAACCAGGTTAACACATTCTTAAACTCCAAGGGGTGTTTAGACAATGTTCAATCTGGTTTCAGAGCACATCACAGTACAGAGAGCGCTCTTATAAAGATAATTAATGATATCCGCCTAAATACAGATTCAGGTAAACTAACAGTGCTGGTATTGCTGGATCTTAGTGCTGCATTTGACACTGTCGATCACAGCATACTTCTGGATAGGCTGGAAAATTGGGTTGGGCTGTCTGGGACGGTCCTCAGGTGGTTCAGATCTTACCTTGAAGGGAGAGGTTACTATGTCAGTATAGGTGACCATAGGTCGAGGTGGACACCCATGACATATGGAGTCCCACAAGGCTGGATTCTGGCTCCTCTCCTGTTCAACCTTTATATGCTCCCTCTGAGCCAAATAATGAGACAGAACCAAATCTCCTACCACAGCTATGCTGATGACACTCAGATCTACTTAGCCTTACTGCCTAATGACTACAGCCCTATTGACACCCTCTGCCAATGCATTGATGAAATGAACAGTTGGATGTGCCAAAACTTTCTGCAGTTAAACAAAGAGAAAACTGAAGTCATTGTGTTTGGGAACAGAGATGAGCTTCTCAAGGTGAATGCGTACCTTGGCACTAAGGGTCAAACAACAAAAAATAAGGTCAAGAATCTTGGTGTGACTCTGGAGTCAGATCTGAGTTTCAGTAGTCATGTCAGAGCAGTGAGTAAATCAGCATACTATCATCTCACACACATTGCAGGAATCAGATGCTTTGTTTCCAGTGAAGACTTAGAGAAACTTGTTGATGCTTTTATCAGCAGCAGGGTGGATTACTGTAACGGCCTCCTCACGGGCCTTCCCAAAAAGACAGTCAGACAGTTGCAGCTCATCCAGAACGCTGCGGCCAGGATTCTGACCAGAACCAGAAAATCAGAGCACATCACACCTGTCCTCAGGTCTCTACACTGGCTCCAGTTACATTCAGAATAGAGTTTAAAGTACTATTACTTGTCTGTAAATCACTAAATGGCCTATAGGACCTCAATACATTACAGATATGCTCACTGAACACAAACCTAGATGAACACTCAGATCTCTAGGATCATATAAACTAGAACTTCCATGAGTTCAGTCAAAGCAGGGTGAATCGGCTTTCAGCTACTAACAGCGCCCCCTGCTGCTGGAATCAGCTTCCAGAAATGATCAGATGTGCTCCAACATTAGGCACATTCAAATCCAGACTGAACACACATCTGTTTAGCTGTGCCTTTACTGAATGAGCACTGTGCTACGTCCGACAAATTGCACTTTTACGTTTTTCTCTTCTTTTTCATTCGTTTATAACCTGTTTTAACATATTTTTATCTGTTTTTATCTGTTTTTTTTTATCTGTTTTTATTTTTTTTCTTACACTTGTCTTTTTTATTCCTATTTATGTAAAGCACTTTGAATTGCCACTGTGTATGAAATGTGCTATATAAATAAACTTGCCTTGCCTTATATAATATAATATAATATAATATAATATAATATAATATAATATAATATAATATAATATAACATAATATAATATAATATAATATAATATAATATAATATAATATAATATAATATAATATAAAATAATATAAAATAATATAATATAATGTAATGTTATGTAATTTAATGTAATATAATATAATATAATATAATACAATATAATATAATATAATGAAGACTAGGCCTTTTTATTAAATTGAAAACGGCAGACAAAAAATTAAATTAAATTAAAATAATTCAGCTAAAAACAAACAAAGATATTTTGAAGAATGTTGTAAACCGGTCACCATTAACTTCCACTGTGTTTGTCCTACTATGGAAGTCATTGTTCAGCATTGTTCAGGAAGCTCTGAAAGCCCTTGAGGGAGGGTAAATAATGAGTACATCCTCATTATTGTGTGAACAGCCCCTTTATAAGCAGAATGATGATGAAATATCCAGGTTTGCAGCGCGTGTCTTGAGGAATCTTGTGTAAACAGAGCAAAGGCAGGTCTATAAAAGTTTCCACTGACCCGCTCTGATGCTCATCAGTCTTGGAGGAATGACACTCGCCTGCAGCGCCGCTAACTAAACAACCGAAGGTCTCGAAAACAGCATTGATAATAATAATAATAATCTCACACATTCACAAAGTCTTAACACAGCTTCATTAGTCCAGACCATAGAGAGACATCGGACACATGCAAATCACATCATATACAGTATACAACCATCACGTTCATATTGAGGTATCTCTTCTATAATGTAATGTGTATTTTATATAGCGCATTTATTGTGTATGGCCATACACCCAAAGCGCTTCACAATCATGAGGGGGGTCTCTCCACACCACCACCAGTGTGTAGCATCCACTTGGATGATGCGACGGCAGCCACAGGACAACGGCGCCAGTGCGCTCACCACACACCAGCTATTGGTGGAGTGAAGAGACGGTGATAGAGCCAATTCGGTGGATGGGGATGATTAGGAGGCCATGATGGGTAAGGGCTGATTGAGGGACTTTGGCCAGGACAGTATAAGATACACAGTGTGTCATATACACAGCATAGATTTCTCCAACCATCTACAAATATGTACATTAGATATGATTACATTAATGTTCATTTATGAACACATATATAATTCATTCATTTATTTTTGGCTTAGTCCCTTTATTAATCTGGGGTCGCCACAGCGGAATGAACCGCCAACTCATCCAGCATATGTTTTACACAGCGGATAACACTTATATTAAATGATAGCTAATACATTTGAGCATATAAATATCTGGGTTTCTGACGTGAGGTTGCATTTTTACCGTCACACATCACTAACATGAAGATAGTTAATATCCTCATCATTTAAATGCAGTACATGGATAACAGTTTGTTTTCATAAAGCTCTTGTTATAAAATTGCTGAGTTATTATTATTTCTTTACATTTTTGAGCCCAATCTTGGCAGCATGGTTTCTCAGTGGTGTTGCACTGTCGCCTCATAGCAAGAAGGTCTTTGGTTTGAGCCTCGGCTGGGTCAGTTGGTGTTTCTGTGTGGAGTTTGCATGTTCTCCCCGTGTTGGTGTGGGTTTCCTCCGAGTGCTCCGGTTTCCCCACAGTCCAAACACATGCACTATAGGGGAACTGATCAACTAAACTGGCCATAGTGTATGAGTGTGTGTGTGTGTGTGTGTGTGGGTTAGGGTTAGGGTGTGTGTGTGTGGGTTGCAGCTGAAACATATGCTGAAATAGTTGGCGGTTCATTCCACTGTGGCGATCTCTGATAATAAGGGACTAAGCTGAAAATGACTGAACTTGAAACATTATTCATGTTGAATTTGAGTTTCACACATTTAGCTTATTGGAACCGCTATAAATGTCAGTTCTGCTGTCCTGTGGTGTGACACTGATACTAAAGGAAAATGGCCAACAAGTTTGACAAGACGAGTCTGGAGAAAATATTCGTTACTTACAGTATGATTTCATATAAAATAAACAGCACTGCATGAAGATCAGTGTCCAACAGTCAAGAGAAATCACTCTCATGATACTGTACATTATTAGGAGTTTTTTATGGTACTATTCATTCACTCATTCATTTTCCTTCACCTTAGTCCTTTTATTCATCAGGTGTCGCCACAGTGGAATGAACCGCCAACTATTCCAGCATATGTTCTACACAGCGAATGCACTTTGAGCTGCAACCCAGTACTGGGAAAGACCCATACACACTCAGGGAGAACACCATACAGAAACACCAACTGACCCAGGCGGGACTCCAACCAGCGACCTGAGTGCTGTGAGGCGACAGTGTGAAACCATTGCGCCACCATGACGCCCTAGTACACTTCAGTACAAAAGTAATCATTTGTGGGACAAACAAACAATAAAATAAATAGTGAAAGAGTTGATAAAGTGGGAGCTGCCTTATAATATCAGACTATATAAATATAACGTGTGTTTTTTCATAAATTGTGTTTTACAAAACTGCATTTTTACTGAATATTCATCACACATTTATACTTATAATGTTTGAAAAATATATATAAAACGGCAATATTTATAATATTTTGAACTATATGTTGGATAAAAGACATTTTCATTTATTCATTCATTTTCTTGTCGGCTTAGTCCCTTTATTAATCTGCAGTCGCCACAGCGGAATGAACCGCCAACTCATCCAGCATATGTTTTACACAGCGGATGCCCTTCCAGCTGCAACCCATCACTGGGAAATATAAGACTTTTTTTACAGTCAAAATGATTCGTCCACCTGTGAAACTTTTATTTATTCTTTTATTTTAAATGATGTTGAACAGATTCAGGAATTTCTCACAGTATTTCCTCTAATATTTGTTCTTCTGGAGAAAGTCTTATTTGTTTTGTTTTGGCTAGAATAAAAGCAGTTTTTAATAGTTTTAACCCTCAGGGGTCGAAGCCCGCGTATACGTGTTTTGAAGTGTTTTCACATGAAAACGCCGAAAAAAAAACTTAAATGACACTTTCAGTTTTGATCGTACAGATATGAGCAATACATCAATGGAATCTGTTAGGTGTCCAGTTTTTTTTGGGTACACTCACAAAAACAACAAAAGTGTGTGCTTTTGCAAAATAAGGAAAATAAACAGTGAAGGCATTTTCTCTTTTCTCTCTCCGTGAACTGATTTTACAAACGCGTCAGTAAAATGCACTGAAACTCGGCGAACACTAAACACACATATATGAGACACATATCTATAGAAAGCTTGAAGTGTCTACTTTTAAATGCAGCAGTGCATGTTGAAAACAAATATTGCTTGATAAAGTAATCAGTATGAGACCAATGCTATGTCTAGTTTCTCTGTCTGAGCTCATTATTTTAATGCGACCACGCCCATGAGGCTTTGTTATTACAATAGTCCACGTGAGACTCGCGCGACATGTAAACTGAGGTCAGAAAAAAAAAAAAAACAGCGGAATCTCCACGAATACATGAGACATACACATGACAGACATACCTGCATAAAGCTTGGAGGGTGAACTTTCCAACTCATTTTGAAAGCAAATGTTGTCTTGCTAGGTAATCCATACAATTCTCCCGGCAGAGCGCGCATCACGCCGGCTCTTCCCGCTTATGTTATTAATACAAACAATGACGTAGGCTGACCACACGCTCACAGCGCGCTGGCTAGAATATGACGCATGTTATACGTGTTATTAATTTCATTTTTATTTATTTCACCGTAGTTGAACCTGTTAAAGTTTGGAAAAAGTGAACTAAGGCTGCAACTATTTGGGCAAAATATATATAAAAGGTCTTCAAATATTATTGTGATTATTCTTGTGTTTTGTCATTATGCCAGAGTCATTCAGAGATTATTATTAAATGCACAAGAAAGTTTTATTACAACAGTTTAGCAAACGCGTTTTATACAATTTCAAATATTTCCTCCATTTCTCAGTGAATATAGGCTGTGTGTTTTGATGCATTTAAACAAAACAGATTTATTAAACAGATATATTAATTAAAATAATATTTTAGTCACTAAATATATTCAGAAATTGAAAGATAATACAATAAAATTCAAGCAAAATATTTTTAAAAAATTCTAACCTACAAAATTTTACCTAAATGTAGCAAGCATTTAGTTTGGGCTAGCTTTTGCAGATGGACATTGCTTTCCAATGCCCTTGATGGGTGAGTGGGGGAGTGTCTTTAGTCTCTCCAGGTGTGAATTATTCATGAGCATTGTCACTCACGCATAGAGCTGAGATGAGCCAAACAAACTTAACAAAATGTAAATCTTTGTGATGTTTCCTTTGAATAAGAGAATATTCTAGCCTACCAGACTGGTTACTCAAAAGTCTTGTTCTAAATCCTACTAACCACACATAATACGTTTTTTTCTAAAAAAACACAAGCATGTACATCAATATTTGTCACTTATTATTGTAGCACAGTTTGTGCTGAATACAAATAAAATACATGTTGGCCAATACCATGTAATAAGTAGCTGAAATTAGCACAAATGTCAGGGCATGTCAAAACATCTCAGGGGCCCCAAAATCACCTCAGACCCCTGAGGGTTAAAGCCATTTTAAGGTCAATAATATTGTCACAATCACCAGTGATCCAGCCTGTGCAGATCACTGGTAAACTCACAAATCTGCCGGTATATGGACTACAATATCCAGTCATGCAACACACACACACACACCTGCTCCAAGTCTCCATTGATGAGACTCACTCCAGCTGAAGCTGCTCATGAACTGATTACATAGACTATAAATTCAGCACACAAACACACAGAAGCGGAGGAGTCTTGTTTATCTGTTGATCTGTTTGTGAAACATTACGACGTGTTTTCCTTGCTTTGTTTTGACCTTCGCCTTGTTTGTTTATGTACGTTGCCTGCTGCCTGCCTGTTGACCTTCTGCCTGTTTAATTGACCATGACTCCGCCCTTATACATCTGTTTGCTCCTGAGTTGATCATTGCTTGCCTGACTACTCTCTGTCTGAATACAGACTCTGCATTTGGATCCGCACCCCTGTTCTCAGCGTCTACTTCACCATTACAGAAGCCTCCGCCGCTTCTGTGTGTTTGTGTGCTGACTTTATAGTCTATGTAATCAGTTCATGAGCAGCTTCAGCTGGAGTGAGTCTAAACAATGGAGACTTGGAGCAGGTGTGTGTGTGTGTTGCATGACTGGATATTGTAGTCCATGTACCGGCAGATTTGTAGTTCTATGAGTGAGATCTGCACAGGCTGGATCGCTGGTGATTGTGGCAATTATTAGCCCCCTTCAGCAATATTAGTTTTGGATTGTCTCCAGAACAAACCACTGTTATACAATGACTTGCCTAATTACCCTAACTTTACCCTAATTACCCTAACTTTACCATAATTACCCTAGTGAAGCCTTTACATGTCACTTTAAGCTGAATACTAGTGTCTTGAAGAATATCTAGTCTAATATTATTTACTGTCATCATGGAGAAGAGAAAATACATCAGTTATTAGAGATGAGTTATTAACACTGTTATGATTATCTCTCCATTAAGCAGCACATGGGAATTAATTGTGAAAGATTCTACATTTCACATGAGCACTATATGTGTGTGTGTGTGGAATATGAACTCTTGCATATATCAGATTTGTATATGGGTCTGAGCTGAACATGTGCATGTGCAGGTAGATCACTAATATAAGAGCGGTGTGTGTGTTCATGTGTTCACAGGTGGAGCTGCTACAGTCCAGCGTTTGATCCTGCACACAATAAAAGTGTAAAGTTTAGTGCTGGACACAACAGAACAGCGGATAACTCTCTCCAGAACAGATCAGATCAGACCAGGGATGGATTTAGGAGCTGCTGATGTCTGACAGATGCTGAACAACAACACAAACTGCTGTACGAAGAGGGCTGCGTCCCAAATCACACACTCACACTCATACCCACACCACTCTGTAGTGTACACCACTCTGTACATAGTCATGGTGTAGATAGTGCATTCACACTGAAGATGCTGACAGGATAAAGAGCACTTTAAATACTCACTTAGTGAAAGGGGAGGGGCTGATGATGAAGGGGAGGAGCTAATTATGAAGGGGAGGAGGTGATGAGGAAGGGCAAGAGGTGAAGTTGAATGGAAAGAGCTGATGAGGAAGGGGAGGAGCTGATGATGATGATGAAGGGGAGGAGCTGATGTTGAATGGGAGAAGC
>LR812541.1:56494689-56522189 GCA_903798195.1 Danio kyathit
TGTAATGTAATGTAATGTAATATAAAATAATATAAAATAATATAATATAATATAATATAATATAATATAATATAATATAATATAATATAATATAATATAATATAATATAATATAATGAAGACTAGGCCTTTTTATTAAATTGAAAACGGCAGACAAAAAAAATTAATTAAATTAAAATAATTCAGCTAAAAACAAACAAAGATATTTTGAAGAATGTTGTAAACCGGTCACCATTGACTTCCTCTGTGTTTGTCCTACTATGGAAGTCAATGGTTATCGTTTTCAGCATCGTTCAGGAAGCTCTGAAAGCCCTTGAGGGAGGGTAAATAATGAGTACATCCTCATTATTGTGTGAACAGCCCCTTTATAAGCAGAATGATGATGAAATATCCAGGTTTGCAGCGCGTGTCTTGAGGAATCTTGTGTAAACAGAGCAAAGGCAGGTCTATAAAAGTTTCCACTGACCCGCTCTGATGCTCATCAGTCTTGGAGGAATGACACTCGCCTGCAGCGCCGCTAACTAAACAACCGAAGGTCTCGAAAACAGCATTAATAATAATAATAATAATCTCACGCATTCACAAAGTCTTAACACAGCTTCATTAGTCCAGACCATAGAGAGACATCGGACACGTGCAAATCACATCATATACAGTATACAACCATCACGTTCATATTGAGATATCTCTTCTATAAGATACACAGTGTGTCATATACACAGCATAGATTTCTCCAACCATCTACAAATATGTACATCAGATATGATTACATTAATGTTCATTTATGAACACATATATAATTCATTCATTCATTTTTGGCTTAGTCCCTTTATTAATCTGGGGTCGCCACAGCGGAATGAACCGCCAACTCATCCAGCATATGTTTTACACAGCGGATAACACTTATATTAAATGATAGCTAATACATTTGAGCATATAAATATCTGGGTTTCTGACGTGAGGTTGCATTTTTACTGTCACACATCACTAACATGAAGATAGTTAATATCCTCATCATTTAAATGCAGTACATGGATAACAGTTTGTTTTCATAAAGCTCTTGTTATAAAATTGCTGAGTTATTATTATTTCTTTACATTTTTGAGCCCAATCTTGGCAGCACGGTTTCTCAGTGGTGTTGCACTGTTTCCTCACAGCAAGAAGGTCTCTGGTTTGAGTCTCGGCTGGGTCAGTGTGTGTTTCTGTGTGGAGTTTGCATGTTCTCCTCGTGTTGGTGTGGGTTTCCTCCGGGTGCTCCGGTTTCCCCCACAGTCCAAACACATGTGCTATAGGGGAATTGATCAACTACACTGGCCATAGTGTATGAGTGTGTGTGTGTGTGTGTGTGTGTGGGTTGCAGCTGAAACATATGCTGGAATAGTTGGCGGTTCATTCCACTGTGGCGATCTCTGATAATAAGGGACTAAGCTGAAAATGACTGAACTTGAAACATTATACATGTTGAATTTGAGTTTTTCACACATTTAGCTTATTGGAACCGCTATAAACGTCAGTCCTGCTGTCCTGTGGTGTGACACTGATACTAAAGGAAAATGGCCAACAAGTTTGACAAGACGAGTCTGGAGAAAATATTGGTTACTTATGATTTCATATAAAATAAACAGCACTGCATGAAGATCGGTGTCCAACAGTCAAGAGAAATCACTCTCATGATACTGTACATTATTAGGAGTTTTTTATGGTACTATTCATTCACTCATTCATTTTCCTTCACCTTAGTCCTTTTATTCATCAGGGGTCGCCACAGTAGAATGAACCGCCAACTATTCCAGCATATGTTCTACACAGCGAACGCACTTTGAGCTGCAACCCAGTACTGGGAAAGACCAAGCGGCAACCTCCCGCTCTCCCTCGGGAAGCCAATACGGAAGTAACTAAAGCTGCAGTTCATCGACTCGCCTGGGGGGCTGGCTCCAGGAAGTCTAAGTGTTTTCTTTCTGCATTGGTAAATTGGCCATTTTTACAGCTGATAAAAACCTGTTTACAGCCTGGTACAAACGATGGCTTTGGTGCATATAGCTATGATTACCCTTCATGACAACTCTGAGGGGGGTGAATTTTTTTATAACTCATCCGTTTCGTTTTTATTAGGTTATATTAAGTTTGCATAATTAAGGGCGTGGCCACTTGAGTGACAGCTAGGTCTCGCTGCTCGCTGTCTCGTCACCTCAGCTGATTCTGGCTAATTAGCCGCTGAGCTCGGCATATACATCGTTTTTGTTTTGTTTAATGTTTCTTTACACCGTCATTTGCCTTTTGGAATTATTTCCTGCAGTTATCAGATGATATGGCATGCTGTGTGGACTTAATTGTGCTTACAAACCGTTCAAGTTGCCTCCATTTCACAGGTGAGAGAAATTATATACTTGTATACCATCTCTATACATGTATTTGTTTTATTAAAGATCATTTATCATTTAGATGTTCTTTAGACCAGTAATGCACTCCAGAATCTGACAGATTGATTAGTTGTAGGCTATAAAACAGTCATCTGAAGCGTTGTCATACAGTGTTAGTGCTGGATTTTATAAACAGCCTTGCATTTACTAACACAGACTATATCTGAAGTGTTTGATCGTAATTCGCGTTTTCCTCCTGTCGAAAAACATCAAAAGACCAATGTTTAGTGGCTCAATGTGTTATAACAGTGTTTTTAAAAGTCTAAACACTTTATTAATATAGTGTACAACCAAGCACATGTGGTCAGAACACAAACGAGTCACAGGTAATGAAGTATTCAGCGTTCTCCCAAAGTAATAAGTCTGTTTTAAGCCACGTCTAAGCAAAATGCTGAGAATCCAGCATGTCTGTAGCTCCGCTCACTCTCCGCCTCTTTGCCCTTATTTGGTATGCCGCTAACAAAATGGCAACGGTTGGCCGCGCCTACTTGTGGCTTCTTTTGCAGTGTTCAGAAACCTATGGGTGACGTCACGGACACTACGTCCATATCTTTTACAGTCTATGGGAAAGACCCATACACACTCAGGGAGAACACCATACAGAAACACCAACTGACCCAGGCGGGACTCCAACCAGCGACCTGAGTGCTGTGAGGCGACAGTGCGAAACCATTGCGCCACCATGACGCCCTAGTACACTTCAGTACAAAAGTAATCATTTGTGGGACAAACAAACAATAAAATAAATAGTGAAAGAGTTGATAAAGTGGGAGACGCCTTATAATATCAGACTATATAAATATAACGTGTTTTTTCATAAATTGTGTTTTACAAAACTGCATTTTTACTGAATATTCATCACACATTTATACTTATAATGATTGAAAACTATATATAAAACGGCGATATTTATTATATTTTGAAATATATGTTGGATAAAAGACATTTTCATTTATTCATTCATTTTCTTGTCGGCTTAGTCCCTTTAATAATCTGCAGTCGCCACAGCGGAATGAACCGCCAACTCATTCAGCATATGTTTTACACAGAGGATGCCCTTCCAGCCGCAACCCATCACTGGGAAATATAAGACTTTTTTTTACAGTCAAAATGATTCGTCCACGTGTGAAACTTTTATTTATTCTTTTATTTTAAATGATGTTGAACAGATTCAGGAGTTTCTCACAGTATTTCCTCTAATATTTGTTCTTCTAGAGAAAGTCTTATTTGTTTTATTTGGGCTAGAATAAAAGCAGTTTTTAATAGTTTTAACCCTCAGGGGTCGAAGCCCGCGTATACGTGTTTTGAAGTGTTTTCACATGAAAACGCCGAAAAAAACTTAAATGACACTTTCAGTTTTGATGGTACAGATATGAGCAATACATCAATGGAATCTGTTAGGTGTCTAGTTTTTTTGGGTACACTCACAATAACAACAAAAGTGTGTGCTTTTGCAAAATAAGGAAAATAAACAGTGACGGCACTTTCTCTTTTCTCTCTCCGTGAACTGTTTTTACAAACGCGTCAGTAAAATGCACTGAAACTCGGCGAACACTAAACACACAGACATGAGACATATATCTATAGAAAGCTTGAAGTATCTACTTTTAAATGCAGCGGTGCATGTTGAAAACAAATATTGCTTGATAAAGTAATCAGTATGAAACCTACGCTATGTCTAGTTTCTCTGTCTGAGCTCATTATTTTTAATGCGACCACACCCACAAGGCTTTGTTATTACAATAGTCCACGTGAGACTCGCACGACATGTAAACTGAGGTCAGAAAACAGGCGGAATCTCCACGAATACATGAGACATACACATGACAGACATACCTGCATAAAGCTTGGAGGGTGAACTTTCCAACTCATTTTGAAAGCAAATGTTGTCTCGCTAGGTAATCCATACAATTCTCCCGGCAGAGCGCGCATCACGCCGGCTCTTCCCACTTTCGCCATTAATACAAACAATGACGTAAGCTGCCCACACGCCCACAGCGTGCTGGCTAGAACGTGACGCATGTTATACGTGTTATTAATTTCATTTTTATTTATTTCACCATAGTTTAACCTTTTAAAGTTTGGAAAAAGTGAACTAAGGCTGCAACTATTTGGGCAAAATACATATAAAAGGTCTTCAAATATTATTGTGATTATTCTTGTGTTTTGTCATTATGCCAGAGTCATTCAGAGATTATTATTAAATGCTGGATTAATGCACAAGAAAGATTTTATTACAACAGTTTTGCAAACACGTTTTATACCATTTCAAATATTTCCCTCCATTTCTCAGTGAATATAGGCAGTGTGTTTTGATGCATTTAAACTAAACCGATTTATTAAACAGATATATTTATTAAAATAAAATTTTAGTCACCAAATATATTCAGAAATTGAAAGAGAATACAATAAAATTCAAGCTAAATATTGAAAAATTGTAACTAAATGTAGCAAGCATTTAGTTTGGGCTAGCTTTTGCAGATGGACATTGCTTTCCAATGCCCTCGATGGGTGAGTGGGGGAGTGTCTTTAGTCTCTCCAGGTGTGAATTATTCATGAGCATTGTCACTCACGCATAGAGCTGAGATGAGCCAAACAAACTTAACCAAATGTAAATCTTTGTGATGTTTCCTTTGAATAAGAGAATATTCTAGCCTACCAGACTGGTTACTCAAAAGTCTTGTTCTAAATCCTACTAACCACACATAATACGTTTTTTTCTAAAAAAACACAAGCATGTACATTAATAATTGTCACTTATTATTGTAGCACAGTTTGTGCTGAATACAAATAAAATACATGTTGGCCAATACCATGTAATAAGTAGCTGAAATTAGCACAAATGTCAGGGCATGTCAAAACATCTCAGGGGCCCCAAAATCACCTCAGACCCCTGAGGGTTAAAGCCATTTTAAGGTCAATACTGTATTATTGTCACAATCACCAGTGATCCAGCCTGTGCAGATCACTGGTAAACTCACAAATCTGCCGGTATATGGACTACAATATCCAGTCATGCAACACACACACACACCTGCTCCAAGTCTCTATTGATGAGACTCACTCCAGCTGAAGCTGCTCATGAACAGATTACATAGACTATAAAGTCAGCACACAAACACACAGAAGTGGAGGAGCCTTGTTTATCTGTTGATCTGTTTGTGAAACATTACGACGTGTTTTCCTTGCTTTGTTTTGATCTTCGCCTTGTTTGTTTATGTACGTTGCCTGCTGCCTGCCTGTTGACCTTCTGCCTGTTTAATTGACCACGACTCCGCCCTTATACATCTGTTCGCTCCTGAGTTGATCATTGCTTGCCTGACTACTCTCTGTCTGAATACAGACTCTGCATTTGGATCCGCACCCCTGTTCTCAGCGTCCACCTCACCATTACAGAAGCCTCCGCCGCTTCTGTGTGTTTGTGTGCTGACTTTATAGTCTATGTAATCAGTTCATGAGCAGCTTCAGCTGGAGTGAGTCTCATCAATGGAGACTTGGAGCAGGTGTGTGTGTGTGTGTTGCATAACTGGATATTGTAGTCCATATACCGGCAGATTTGTAGTTCTATGAGTGAGATCTGCACAGGCTGGATCGCTGGTGATTGTGGCAATTATTAGCCCCCTTCAGCAATATTAGTGTTGGATTGTCTCCAGAACAAACCACTGTTATACAATGACTTGCCTAATTACCCTAACTTTACCCTAATTACCCTAGTGAAGCCTTTAAATGTCACTTTAAGCTGAATACTAGTGTCTTGAAGAATATCTAGTCTAATATTATGTGCTGTCATCATGACAAAGAGAAAATAAATCAGTTATTACAGATGAGTTATTAAAACTATTATGATTATCTCTCCATTAAACAGCACATGGGAATTAATTGTAAAAAATTATACTGTACATTTCACATGAGCACTATATGTGTGTGTGTGTGGAATATGAACTCTTGCATATATCAGATTTGTATATGGGTCTGAGCTGAACATGTGCATGTGCAGGTAGATCACTAATATAAGAGCGGTGTGTGTTCATGTGTTCACAGGTGGAGCTGCTACAGTCCAGCGTTTGATCCTGCACACAATAAAAGTGTAAAGTTTAGTGCTGGACACAACAGAACAGCGGATAACTCTCTCCAGAACAGATCAGATCAGACCAGGGAGGGATTTAGGAGCTGCTGATGTCTGACAGATGCTGAACAACAACACAAACTGCTGTACGGAGAGGGCTGCGTCCCAAATCACACACTCACACTCATACCCACACCACTCTGTAGTGTACACCACTCTGCACATAGTCATGGTGTAGATAGTGCATTCACACTGAAGATGCTGACAAGATAAAGAGCACTTTAATACTCACTTAGTGAAAGGGGAGGGGCTGATGGTGAAGGGGAGGAGCTAATTATGAAGGGGAGGAGGTGATGAGGAAGGGCAAGAGGTGAAGTTGAATGGAAAGAGCTGATGAGGAAGGGGAGGAGCTGATGATGATGATGAAGGGGAGGAGCTGATGTTGAATGGGAGAAGCTGATGATGATGACGAGGAGGAACTGATGAAGGGGAGGAGGAAATAACGATAAAGGGGAGGATCTGATGATGAAAGGGAGGAGGTGATGATTATGACAAAAGGGAGGAGATAATGATGAAGAGGAGGTGCTGATGATTGAGGTGAGGAGCTATTTGTGAAGAGAAGGGGCTAACGGCAATGGGGAGGAGCTGATGATGTTGAAGGGGAGGAGCAAATGCTGAGGAGGAAGAGCTGATGATGATAAAGGGGAGGAGCTGATGATGATGATGATGAAGGGGAGGAGCTAATGCTGAGGAGGAAGAGCCAATCATGGTGAAGGGGAGGAGCTAATGCTGAGGAGGAAGAGCTGATGATGATGAAGGGGAGGAGCTAATGATGAAGAGGATGTGCTGATGATTGAGGGGAGGAGCTAATTGTGGAGAGAAGGGGGTAATAGTAAAGAGCAGGAGCTAATGCTGAGGAGGAGGAGCTGATGGTGAAGGGGAGGAGCTGATGATTACAATCAAAGGGAGGAGCTGATGATAAAGAGGAGGAGCTAATGATGAAGAGGAGGAGGTGATAATGAAGGCGAGGGGCTGATGATGAAGGGGAGAAGATGATGATGAAGTGAAGGAGCTGATGAGGGGTAGGAGCTGATGAGGAGGAGGATGAGCCGATGAGGATGAGCTGGTGATGAAGGGGAGGAGCTGATGATGAAGTGAAGGAGCTGATGAGGGGTAGGAGCTGATGAGGAGGAGGATGAGCCGATGAGGATGAGGAGGAGCTGGTGATGAAGGGGAGGAGCTGATGATAAGGAGGATGAGCTGATGAGGATGAGCTGGTGATGAAGAGGAGGAGCTGATGATGAAGTGAAGGAGCTGATGGTGAAGTGGAGGAGGGAGAGGAGCTAACGGCAATGGGGAGGAGGTGATGATGTTGAAGGGGAGGAGCAAATGCTGAGGAGGAAGAGCTGATGAAGATAAAGGGGAGGAGCTGATGATGATGGTGAAGGGGAGGAGCTAATGCTGAGGAGGAAGAGCCGATCATGGTGAAGGGGAGGAGCTAATGCTGAGGAGGAAGAGCTGATGATGATGAAGGGGAGGAGCTAATGATGAAGAGGATGTGCTGATGATTGAGGGGAGGAGCTAATTGTGGAGAGAAGGGGGTAATAGTAAAGAGCAGGAGCTAATGCTGTGGAGGAGGAGCTGATGGTGAAGGGGAGGAGCTGATGATTACTATCAAAGGGAGGAGCTGATGATAAAGAGGAGGAGCTAATGATGAAGAGGAGGAGGTGATAATGAAGGCGAAGGGCTGATGATGAAGTGAAGGAGCTGATGAGGGGTAGGAGCTGATGATGAGGAGGATGAGCCGATGAGGATGAGGAGGAGCTGGTGATGAAGGGGAGGAGCTGATGATAAGGAGGATGAGCTGATGAGGATGAGGAGGAGCTGGTGATGAAGGGGAGGAGCTGATGGTGAAGTGGAGGAGGGAGAGGAGCTAACGGCAATGGGGAGGAGCTGATGATGTTGAAGGGGAGGAGCAAATGCTGAGGAGGAAGAGCTGATGATGATAAAGGGGAGGAGCTGATGATGATGATGAAGGGGAGGAGCTAATGCTGAGGAGGTAGAGCCGATCATGGTGAAGGGAAGGAGCTAATGCTGAGGAGGAAGAGCTGATGATGATGATGAAGAGGAGGAGCTAATGATGAAGAGGATGTGCTGATGATTGAGGGGAGGAGCTAATTGTGGAGAGAAGGGGGTAATAGTAAAGAGCAGGAGCTAATGCTTTGGAGGAGGAGCTGATGGTGAAGGGGAGGAGCTGATGATTACAATCAAAGGGAGGAGCTGATGATAAAGAGGAGGAGCTAATGATGAAGAGGAGGAGGTGATAATGAAGGCGAGGGGCTGATGATGAAGTGAAGGAGCTGATGAGGGGTAGGAGCTGATGATGAGGAGGATGAGCCGATGAGGATGAGGAGGAGCTGGTGATGAAGGGGAGGAGCTGATGATAAAGAGGATGAGCTGATGAGGATGAGGAGGAGCTGGTGATGAAGGGGAGGAGCTGATGGTGAAGTGGAGGAACTGATGAGGAGGAGGAGGAAATGATGGTGAGTGGGAGGAGCTGACGATGAAAGGGAGGAGTTGATTGTAAAGGGGAGGAGCTGATGGTGAAGAAGAGGAGCTGATGATGAGAAGAAGGAGCTGATGGTGAAGTGGAGAAACTGATGATGAGGAGGAGGAAACGATGGAGAGTGGGAGGAGCTGGTGATGAGGGGGAGGAGCTAATAGTAAAGTGAAGAAGCTGATGGTAAAGAGGAGGAGCTGATAGTAAGGAGGAGGAGCTGATGATGATGAGGAGCTGAGGGTGAAGGGGAGGAGCCGATGGCAAAGGGGAGAAGCTGATAGTGAGGAGGAACCGATGGTGAGTGGGAGGAGCTGATGGCGAGGAGGAGGAGCTGATGGTGAGGAGGAGGAGCTGATGATCAGAAGGGGGAGGTGTTGATGAAGGGGAGGATCCAGTGATTTTTGTTTGATATAAATGCTTGTTGTTTTATTTGAGACGACACTATACTCCTGCACTACACACTCGAGTGTTGAAGTGTGCAGTGTGTGATTAGAGACGCCACTGTTCTCAGTGTTGTGACAACCACCATTCAAGACCCTCATAAACACACACTCTGAGCTCCAGAACGCACTGTTGTGTGTGTGTGTGTGTGTGTGTGTGGGAACATCTGGAGATGAGCGGTGCAGTGTGTTTGGGGTTTATGCAGCTGTTTTCAGATCAGTGGAAACTCTGAGACAGCAAACAGCTGGAGTATGAACACAGAGACGGGGAATATCGACATGTTCCCACTTTAAAGACAACCGAGAAAGACTGCGCTGTGTGATCTATCACACACACACACACACACACACACACACACACACACACACACACACACACACACACACACACACACACACACACACACACACAGAGACACACACAGACACACACAGACACACACACACACACACACACACACACACACACACACACACACACAGAGACACACACAGACACACACAGACACACACACACACACACACCTGTTTTCACAATGCTGAAAGAATCTGTACTTGTAGCAAACATTCACGACTACACTTTTATGAGAGAGAGGGAGAGAGAGAGAGAGAGAGAGAGAGAGAGAGAGAGAGAGAGAGAGAGAGAGAGAGAGAGAGAGAGAGAGAGAGAGAGAGAGAGAGAGAGAGAGAGAGAGAGAGAGAGACAGGGCTGTCCACTGTCACCAACCCTCTTCAATATTTACATCAATCAATTGGCAATGCTGCTAGAGCAAGCAGATCCGCCGGGTCTCACACTATACGACTCCAGTGTAAAGTTCCTGCTGTTTGCAGATGATCTGGTGCTGCTGTGGCCAACAGAAGAGGGTCTACAGCAGCAGCTGGATATCCTACACAGCTTCTGTCAGACCTGGGCCCTGACCGTTAACCCAAAGAAAACCAAAACCCTAATATTCCAGAAAAAACCCAGAAGTCAGGGAAAGAGACACAGTTTCACCCTTGGCATGACAAAAGTTGAACCTGCCACAAGCTACACATACCTTGGGTTGAAAATAAGTGTTAATGGAAGACTAAATATGGCAGTGAATGAACTAAAAGAGAAAGCGAGAAGGGCCTTTTACGCCATTAAAAAATCAACACAATTAGAAATTCCAGTTCATATCTGGCTCAAAATTTTCCAGTCGGTGATTGAACCTATAGTGCTATACGGGAGTGAAGTGTGGGGTCCTCTCCTCAGTCATGAGTTTGATAAGTGGGATAAGAATCCAATTGAAAGCCTCCATGCAGAGTTCTGTAGGAGCATCCTCAGGGTACAGAGGAACACACCCAGCAATGCATGCAGGGCAGAATTAGGCCAGTATCCTCTACTCATGCGCATTGAGAAACGAGCCGTCAAATTTTGGAAACACATAAAAATGAGTGACCCCAACTCTTATCACTACAAAACCCTCAAAACCCAAGAAATGGACATTGAAAAAAGCCCCCTGATTCAGATGGTCCTGAAGCTGCAAACACAAACCAACACAACGAATATGACTAACAGCAGGCAGCATCAGGACACGGACATGCTCATCCACAGAATTAAGCCCAATCAAATAATAAATGCACGAAAAGAAGAGTATCTGACTTACTGGAATGAAGCAGCAGCAAAACAAAGTAAACTTCAGTGTTATTTAGACCTAAACAGAGATTATACCACAGCAACATATCTGAGCGCAGTAAAGGACAGTAAATTAAGAACAACAATGACCAAATACAGGCTGAGTGCTCACAGTCTGACTGTAGAGACGGGCCGATACAGACAGAACTGGCAACCCAGAGAGAGCCGCATCTGCCCACACTGTGCCCAGGCAGAGGTGGAGACGGAGGAACACTTCCTCACCCGCTGCACAAACTATCAGCACATCCGAGACACATTCTACCCCAAACTACAGAGCATTTACCCACAATTCACTGAGTCAGACAATAAAACACAGCTTCAATATTTACTAGGGGAAAACACTGACTGTGTCCTTCTAGCGGCACAATACATTAATGCCGGTCACAGAAAGAGAGAGCAGACCAATAAAACCATCAGTGATGCGCCTGCAAACACACACACACACACACACACACACACACACACACACACACACACACCTAGATTATTATAAATGAATCATTGTAAATATACTGATTATTATTGTTTTTATTACCGTTTTATCCTAAAATGTTGATTGTTAAATGGACAGTTTATTCTGATCTATTATTTTATTGATATATGTGAATAATATGATACATTGAATGATATATGATATATATGAGTGATATGATATGAGTTATATGATATATATAAATATATGAGTTATATGATATATTGAATAATACTAGAACAGTAAAGTTCGTAGACAAACTTTATGGTGTCTTGAGAAAGTCTAGTCTGAAAGTTTGAAGTAGCTATAAAATTAAATAATTGAAGTACTTTTTAAGTGTGAAGCAGTTGGTAGAGATAGATCACTACATATAGGTTAGCAGGTTTCTAGTATGGATTGGCATGTTTCTTGCTAGGTGGTTGCTAGGGTGTTCGGAATGGTTGCTAAGGTAAATGCTAGGGTGTTCTGAGTCATTGCTTAGATATTGCTAGGCGGCTGGTAGGGTGTTCTGAGTGGTTGCTTGGCGGTTGCTAAGGCGTTGCTAGGGTGTTCCCAGGTAGTTGTTAAGGTGTTGCTAGGGTATTCTGGTTAAGGTTGCTAGTCGACCACTGAGCGGTTGTTAAGGCACTGCTAGACGATTGCTAGGTTGTTCTGAGTGGTTGCTAGGGCGTTGCTAGGGTGTTCTAGGTGGTCGCTAGGCAGTTGCTAGGGTGTTATGAGTGGTTGCTAAGGTGTTGCTAGGCTGCTCTAGGTGGTCGCTAAGGTGTAGCAAGGGTGTTCTGAGTGGTTGCTAAGGCATTGCTAGGCGGTTGCTAAGGTGTTCTGAGTGGTTGTTAGGTCGTTGCAAAGGCATTGCTAGGTGGTTGCTAAGGTGTTCTGAGTGGCTGTTAGGTCGTTACAAAGGCATTGATAGGTGGTTGCTAAGACGTTGCTAGGTGGTTGCTAGGGTGTTCTGAGTTGTTGCTAGGCAGTTGCTAAGGTGTTCTGAGTGGTTGCTAGGCGGTTGCTAAGGCATTGCTAGGTGGTTGCTAGGGTGTTTTGAGTGGTTGCTAAGGCGTTGTTAGGCAGTTGCTAAGATGTTCTGATTGGCTGCTAGGTGGTTGCTAAGATGTTCTAGGTCGTTGCTAAGGTGTTGCTAGGTGGTTGCTAGGGTGTTTTGTATGTTTGCTAGGCCGGGGCTAGGATCTTCTGAGTGGTTGATAGGGTGTTGCTGGGCAGTTGCTATGGTGTTCTGAATGGTTGCTAAGGCATTGCTAGGCAGTTGCTAAGGTGTTCTGAGTGGCTGCTAGGCCGTTGTTAAGGCGTTGCCAGGGTGTTCTAAGTCATTACTAAGGCGTTGCTAGACCATTGCTAAGGTGTTCTGGGTGATTGCTAGGCGGTTGCTAGGGTGTTCTAGATGGTTAAAAAGATGTTGCTAGGTGCTTGTTAAGGTGTTCTGAGTGGTTGCTAGGCAGCTGCTAACATAAATTACCATGTTTCTAGCATAAATTAGCATGTCGTTAGCATTGAGTATGATTTAGCATGTCACTAGCATGTTTCTAGTGTAAACTAGCATGCTGCTAGCATGAATTTAGTATGAATTAGCATGTTTGCTAGTATGATTAGTATGTTTGTTAGTATGTTTCCATTATGGATTAGTATATTGTTAGTATAAATTAGCATGTTGCCAGTATGTTTATGCATGAATTAGCATGTTGCTAGTATGATTAGTATGTTTCTGGTATGGAGTAGTATATTGTTAGTATGAATTGGTATGTTGTTACTATGTCCAATGTAAAGTCAATGGCAGTTTGTTAATTTTTATTTTACAATAGAAGTCTATGGGACAGTTGCTAGGGTGGCGTAAGTGGTTGCTAGGGTGTGGCTAGCAAGTTAAAAGGTCATCAGTGATTGGCAGATTGGTAGTCTGAGTTAAATGAGCGTAAACTTAAGTCTGTATGACAGTCTGGCGGAAAGTTATGTTTTTCTCAAGCCACCATAAATATGATATATTGAATAATATGATATATGATTTATATTTGATTTAATTATAATATATATATATATATATATATATATATATATATATATATATATATATATATATATATATATGTATATATATATATATATATATATATATATATATATATATATATATATATATATATATATTCAGATTATTATTAATATATATAATTATTATTTTATTCTTTTTTTTTTTTTTTTTTTTTTTTTTTTTTTTTACTACTACTATATTGTGTGCTGTTTTTTTAATTATATATGCATGTTACTTTTTTATGTAAACTTTATAAATGCTTTGGCAATACATTTGTAAAATTTGTCATGCCAATAAAGCAACTATTGAATTGAGAGAGAGAGAGAGAGAGAGAGAGAGAGAGAGAGAGAGAGAGAGAGAGAGAGACTGTGAATCTAATGACAGTGTTGTCTTCCTCTGTTCATGTTTCTGCTGTCCTGTGATGCTATTCAGTCTTCATTTACAGTATCAGCCTTCAGTGGTAATCAGACATCACGCACAGCTCATATCCTCACACTAGCTCCACCAGTCCTCCAGCAGTTATCAGACTCTGGATGTTTGACTTCAGTTTGGATTAGAGTAGTGGATGTGGTTGGAGAGTAAAGCTTTATGCACTCATATACTGTATGTGTATATTTGATGTAGCTTTACTGAATATGTTTTCAATAACTGTTTTCATTTTGGGGGTATTTATTTCTGCATCAATATATTATCTGCAATAACTGAATCTCTGCATTACTGTGCCGGACAGTGAACACACACACATCACTACTCAAACACTCACTGCTTCTGACCACACTGTCCAAACCTTTTGAAAGTCAAATGAACTATGAGATGTAGACTAATGTACACGATGACGTACTCAGATTCCTCTTCTGGGTGATTAGTTTGAGCAAGTGAACACATGAAGACTCTCATTGCTGATTAATCTGGACATTTTAGCCAAAGCATAGCTAATGATAGAGCATTAACCCCTGCTATTGACACATCATAGACACGTGTGTTCTGAGTGATGTTCTTGACTGAACCCTCTTATGTTCACTATGGTGGAGATCTGTGTTTTAGATCTGTTCTTTGGTAATCATTAGTCTTGTGTTATACTAGAAGTCACCATGGTGGAGATCTGTGTTCTCTTCCCTGAGGATTCATCTGTTTCAGAACTGATAGACAACCTGATTCAGTGTTCAGACATCATTCATTCATTCAGTCATCATTTTCCTTCAGCTTAGTGCCTTTATTCATCAGGGGTCACCACAGCAGAATGAACCGCCAACTAATCCAGCATATGTTTTACACAGTGGATGCCCTTCCAGCTGCAACTCATCACTGGGAAACACCCATACACATTCATTCACACACCTACACACACTCATACACTACGGCCAGTTTAGTTGATCAGTTCCCCTATAGTGCATGTGTTTGGACTGTGGGGGAAACCGGAGCACCCGGAGGAAACCCACACCAACACGGGGAGAACATGCAAACTCCACACAGAAACACACACTGACCCAGCCGAGACTCAAACCAGAGACCTTGCTTTGCTTCAGGCACTTGCTATGAAACCACAGTGCGACACCACAGAGCCACCGTGTAGCTTTATCATTAGTAGCAGGCAGATATGCATGCACACACAGACACACACATATATACATATGCACACATATATGCAGGCAGGCACACACACACACACACACACACACACACACATACGCCTGCGTGTGCGCAGACACACTCTGTTCAGTTCACTGGGTTCACCTCTAACAAGCTGATGATCTGAATCAGGTGTGTTACAGCAGAAACACACAGAACGTGCAGGACGGAGCGGATGCTTCAGGAATGATTATTGATTATTGATCTAAACACACTCATCTTGAGTTCACAGGACTTATTATAGGGTGTTTGAAGGAACTTTTCAATAAGTTGAACAAACTCAAAAACCATGAAAGTTTTGCCACAACTCTCAGTCCTGCCCGATCTCTGGAACGCTCCACAATCTGAACTATCATGGCGTTTATCCGCTTGTTAAGCGTGACGTCACGTGAAGCGGCTTCCGGGTCCAAGCGCTCTAGATTAGATTCAACTTAATGTCAGCACACATGTACAAGGCAGTGAATCAGTTCAGGTCTAACCAGGAGTGCAATAGCAGCCAGTGCAGGACAGGTATACATTATAAAGTGCAGTTATACACAAACTATGGTGATATTTACAGATGGAGGTATTATGATATTTATATCATTTGCTAATTAATAACCTCATGTGGAACTGAATCTGTCTCATTTCAACGTCTGCTATGTCGCATTTTCGCTCACGTACGCATGCTTTCAGCGTCTTTCTGAATGAATCAATTGTTTTCCAACAAGGCGACCCGGAGTGCTGAAATATAATTGGCTAATCTGGCATTGTGCAGGCTACATTTACCTAAACAAAGACAGCGCTCCGGCACGGGGAAACCATTTTCAAAGCAGAATATCTGACTTCAGCATTGTTTTTCAGTTAAACACGTATGTTCACTTAGGATGTTTCTTACATATCTGCACACATATTCTGGAGCATTTAGAAAAGTCAAACACTTACATACAGCACCTTGAACAGGCTCACTGCTAGGGGTGTCAAAATTAATCGTTTCTTCGGTGCACCGCCATGCAGATGGGGACAATTCGATATCGGTTCAGTAATAATCATAAGCGGTTATTACGCACTGACGTCATTTATCCCCTATGCGCGATGTTGCGGTAGAATACTATGGCGAAGGAGGCGAGGGCGAGTAAATAAAACACTCCTACTACTTAAAAAGCAGATCTTTCACTGACACTGAGGAATAGTTAAAGCACGAGCCGCTATTTCACTACTAGGGAGAAATGCTGTAAAACTCTCTCTCTCTCCCACACACACACACACACACACACACACACACACACACACACACACACACACACACACACACACACACCACACACACACACACACACACACACACACACACACACACACACACACACACACACACACACACACACACACACACACACACACACACACACACACACCTAGGACATTTGTCCCGTTGGCATGTTCGTGAGGTAATTTTTCCTCTCCGCTCGGCTCTGTTAAAGTGATACCTGTGGATCCAGACACAAGCGTGCCTGTGGTGCAAGTTTATTGTATTGTATTTATTCTATTATGGATTACCTGATAACCGCGTATTATGCGCATATAGACTGACCTGCGGCTGTTTTTCCCGCGTCACTCATGGGTGAACAGCGCTTTCGTTTCTAAAGCCAAGCGCAGCCCTTTCTGTTGAGCGGGTGAAGACAATGACCAGTCATAGCGGTGTAAGAACTTGCCAGCACTCAAAAAGCAAGCGGGATAATATTGACATGAGTTTATTTGTTCTGAATGCTCGTGCTGTCTTCTGTGCATGTGTTGGAGTTTTGTCTAAAACATTCACAAACAGTGTTTTATTTTTGAGCAGGTAAAATTAAAGGTACAGTTCATATATCTGACTGCTTGTATTAAAGGACAACACTGTTTTACAAGTAATATATAATATAAACACATTTATAGATTTTAATACAATTTTTTTTTCTTGTGTTGTAAAGAAAAAAAATCTAATTGTGTGTGGAAAGCATCGTCAATGCACCATGATGCACCGAGATATCGAATTGAACCGAATCGATGGCATGATAATCGTAACCGAACCGAACCGTGAGACCAGTGTAGCGTCACACGCCTACTCACTGCCTTATCTTCATCTGTGTTCAGCTGCTTTGACTCAATCTATATTGTAAAAGTGCTATACACTGCTAAACATATTTGTTTCTAGTCCAAATATCTAAAAATTCTTAAATCAAGCAGCATTTAGTACAAAATATTGTCTTGTTTTCAGAAATAACTGTGTCCTTAAATCAAGCAAAATACCTGCCAATGCCAATCAAAGCTAAAAGCAGGTTATTTGGCTCACCCCCGGCAGATATTTAGCTTGTTTTGAGGGAAAACTCACCTCATTTTGACTGACATTATTGCTGAAAACAAGTTTCTTGATTAAACAATGTTCAGATATTTGGACTAGAAACCTTTTTTGCCGTGTATAAAAAAGCTGTAATTAATTGTATAGAACGTTCAATTCTTAAAATCAGATTACTTTACAGCTATAAAGTGTATAAAGGCCCTTAAAAACTGCCAATATCCTTTTGCCTGATTAATCACGCTCTAGATAAGTGACGGAATGAAATATTAAAGATGTGACTGATTTCTGGGCTGCAGAAGCAGCAATAGTGATGCTTATTCATCTCACTCAGTGATTTGTAGCTTGGAGGCGTAATTAGAGTCAGAAGAGCAGAGGAAAGCTGAGTTTGGACAGAATCTGCAGAGGAATGCGGCGTATCCCTCCGCCAGCACGGAGCACTTCAGGTGACGTCCAACAAAAATATCCACTAACTCATGTCTCGTATCCACATATCCTTACACAAACCAATTATGCAAACGCCTCAGTGTTCGGCATACAAATGTGCAACTGTTTAAACATGAATAAAACATTAGTTCTTCAGGGCGTCATCAGGATCATTTCCAGAAACATCATCCGGTTCCTGGCTCATTCGTTTGTTGGCGTGACTGAATTTATTCACTCCGGCCTACTGACCCTAAACTTGAATAAACAACTCTCCTCCGCCCCGCTGAGCTTATTTCATCTTCTTTTCTCTATTTAGAATTGGCCGAGCTTTGATCCCAATGCTTTAATGGTTTTTGCAGAGTTATAGATATTGCACAGCACTACTCATAATGAACTACACTACTCTGACCTGCTGAATATCTTTCACAATCTGAACTAGACAGTAAAGTTTGAGGACAAACTTTATGGTGGCTCGAGAAAGCCTAGCCTGAAAGTTTGAAGTAGTTTTAAAGTTTAAATAATTGATGTAGTTTTTAAGAAGTTTGAAACAGTTGGCATTTATAGATAAGTACATATATGTTAGCATGCTTCTAGTATGGATTGGCATGTTTCTTACTAGGCGGTTGATAGGGTGTTCTGAGCGGTTGCTAGGGTGTTCTAATCGGTTGCTAAGGCATTGCTAGGGTGTTCTGAATGGTTGCTAAGTTGTTAGGCAGATGCTATAGTGTTCAAGGTGGTTGCTAAGGTGTTGCTAGGTGGTTACTAAGGGGTTGCTAGCGTGTTCTGAGTGGTTGCTTAGGCGTTGCTAGGTGGTTGCTAAGCTGTTGCTAGGTGGTTGCTATGTTGTTCTGAGTGGTTGCTAGGTGGTTACAAACATATATTAGCACTGTTTTAATTTGAATTAGCATGGTTCTAGCATGAATTAGCATGTAACTAGCATGATTGTAGCATGTTAGTATGATTTCTAGCATGAATGAACATGTTACTAGCATGATTCTAGCATCAATTAGCATGTTACTAGCATGATTTTAACATGAATTAGCATGTAACTAGCATGAATTAGCATGTTAGTAGCATGATTCTAGCATGGATGAGCATGTGACAAGCATGATTCTAGCATCAATTAGCATGTGACTAGCATGATTCTAGCATCAATTAGCATGTTACTAGAATTAATCTACCATGAATTAGCATGTTGTTAGCATGATTCTAGAATGAATTAGCATGTAACTAGCATGATTCTAGCATGAATTAGAATATTGTTAGCATGATTCTAACATGAATTAGCATTTTACTAGCATGTTTCTAGCATGGATTAACATGTTACTAGCTTGATTCTACCATGAATTAGCATGTTGTTAGCATTAATTAACATGTGCTAGCATGTGACTAGCATGTTGCTAGCATGTTTCTAGCAAGATTAGCATGTCATTAGGATGTTAAAACTATTAGCATGTGTTAGAACAGCTAGTCACAGTCTATGGGACAGTTGCTAGGGTGCTAATATTGGTTGCTAGGGAGTAGCTAGTAAGTTTAAAGGTCATCAGTGATTGGCTGCTGGCTAGACTGAGTTGAATGAAGCCAGACTCTAGTCTGTAGGACAGTCTGTTGCAAAGTTATGAGCTCACAAAGTTTGACCCAATGTTAAGTCAATGAGACTTTTGGGAATTTTCTGGGTCGTTTTTCAGAAAACTGAAAGTCAGATCAGTTAGAAAAGTCATAGCAACCCGAGTCAGACCAGTTTGAAGGTTTGACGAAAGTTTGACGTATGTAGCTTGAAAGGTTTAGGAGAAGATACACTAAAATTAGTCTCAGAAGACGGAAGAAGAAGAAGAAGAAGAAGAAGAAGAAGAAGACGGAAGAATAATAATAAGTTTATGTAGAATATCAGAATGCTGTCTTTCTTAAGCCACCATAAATAATATCCTCTTTTCTTCATTGGTGTTAAACTGCTGTAGAAGATGCTATACAAATGAAGATTTCACATTAATTACATTCTTTACTTCTTTAGTAGTCTGTGTGGTGCCCTGGAGACCTGTGGCCAATATACATTTAAATTGAGATTTATTGTTTACATTGTACACTGATATATGCATCACTACTATTTCAAATGAATTGTATTTAAAAAGCAGACTGCTGAGTGACATTGAAGACATTAGTGTATATTGTAGCAACGCCTCCACCTTTACCTTTAACACGAGGCTCATGTTTATAATGATATCCCTCAGGTGTAGACTCACTTCAGATCATGTTTTAGCCAGAATCTAACTATCAAATCATTACCAAAAGGGGATTTAGAGGAGAGTGATCTAATGTTCAACAATCAGAGTTTTACCTTATACTTATCTTTATAAATGAGCCAGTGAATGCAAGAGGGAGGCTAGTGCTGGACAGATTTGCTACAGTCTCACAGACAATGACATTATGTTGACACAGAGCCCCCTTGAGAAGCAATTTTGGTCAGAATAAACTCTGGGAAACATAATATTTCTGTCCTTTCCCTACCCAACACCAGACAGCAAACTCAGCCTCAAAACAGACTCATGCGTTTGTGATTTGGGGAAAATAAGCAGTCATGCACATTTGCATTCAAAATGATTGCATTCAGTGATTTACTCCACCTCAACCAGTTCAAACTCCTTATGAGTTTCTGTTTTTTGTTGAAGATTGACACTCAAACTTCATTGGAATGAATGGAGAGTAAACCTTTTTAGACGTTTCCAAAATCCATCAAGAAAGAGCATCTCGTTTCTTTGGGCTGGTTTAAGATGAAGTAGAGAGCTCTGCATAATTGACAGAATGAAGTATTACAGATGTCACTGAATTCTGAGCTGCAGAAACACAAACAGCGAGGCTCTCCCTCCCATTGATTGAACTGTACCTCCGAGGCATAATTAGACTTACAGCAGGAGAGGAAAGTGAAATGAAATGCTGACGTTTGACAGCCCACGCTGGCATATTTTCCACACCCAGTTACAAATTCAGTTTGCAAACAAACTAAATTGTTCCATTAAGTTTCACAATTACACCATTTCTATGCCTGCAGCTCGGAAAGAAATCCCAGAGTTTTCCCCACTACTAATTACAGCATTGTGGAGGTATTCCTGTGCTCTCACCTCATAAACATCGCTTTAAAAGCAGGATTACATGAACCTGAATGAGTGTTTTATATTGCCTAGTCATCTTGTTGCTGGGCGATGCATTGTAAATAGATGCGGAAATTAGCACATCAGCCAGATTACAGCATGAGCAACCGGCGGCATCTTGAAATATACTATTATAACCACCTGTAAGTCCGGGAGGAAAAAAAGCTAACTATCACCTTGCTGCTAAATCACCACCTGTCACTGACAAATTATTTACTTGTTCTCCTGCCCAGAACGCTTCTGATCAAATCGCAGAAACACAGCCAAGTGCACGCTCCCTCACACAGCTTCTCATTCTCCCCAAGAAAAAGCCATAAATTAGCTTCGACTCGTACGCATTGTAATTTGGACGTTGCTCTGGCTTGCAGCGACTTGATCCTGCACTTCAAAAGATGATGAGAGTCATTCAACAGACACGAGAAAAGACAATCAAAGCATACTCACTGGAGGACCCGGTTCTCCTTTAGGACCAACAAATCCATCATAGTCGAAGAAATACTCGTCTTCCTCAAAACCGTAGTCATAGCCGTAACCCTCGGAGTATCCCGGGTCCTGGACCTGCTCTTCTGATTGGTCCAGCAGATTGTAGCTGCTCTCCTGGCGGTACAGGACGGTGTTGTTGACTTTGACCTCACTCTGGGATTGCTGGAATCTTCCATTATATCTTGAGGAATCTTTAAGACGGCTCTGCCGGATGATGGAGATCAGATCCGGAGTGGCTCGAGTCGCTCTCGGCTTCTTAAGATGATGATCCTCGGTCTCATTTTCAGCATCGAGACTCTTGCCTGGGTTTCTGGTGGACGTCTCCAGATTGAATCTCCTACTCAGTGATCTTGTAGATGGGTCTATATGCCTAGAGCGCAATAGTGGAGAGCTCGTTGTTGACTGATCAGAAAGTGCTGTGGGATTAGAGTTGGTGTGGGGGATGATCTGATCATTAGGAGTGTGTGATTCTGAAGAGCTTTGCTGGAGATCTGGGGATCCTGTTGGGGATTGAGATCGGAAGGTGTCCGACAGTCTGCACTGTTTTTTAAGATACTCGCAGTAGTGTGCTGCAGCCTGAGCTGATGGGTAGATGTCCAGCTGGCATAAGGCTCCTTCAAACTGCGGCGCTCTGGAGTCCATGCGGCCCACGGAGAGCCGTCCGTCAGCGGGCAGCGTCTGCACACGGGTCAGAGTCTGCTCCTCGTGATGCACATCTCCACACAGCGCATACAGAGATACAGAACGGGCCCGCACGCCTACAGCGAAGGAGTGCCACTGTCCATCCTGCACATCATGTTTAAAGTAAAGCGAAGTCTTCCTGCCGGTGTGGACCGCGATCCGGCCGGGCAGCAGCTGTATGCCGAACTGCAGTCCGTCCCCGGCGTCCCGCACACTGAACAGAAAGGCATTGTTGGCTCTCCAGGAGCTCAAGCTCACGATGATGGAAAACTCCTGCTCCGTGCCTGCGGGGAGGAGACCAGCGCAGGGGGCTTCACTGAGGGCGTCCTGGGCCAGGGTCACCCCCACACCCATGGGCAGAGCAGGCACCTGCGGAGACTCTGAGCTGAGGTGCGCTGACCCCGAGGAGGGACGCTCTCCGAGGCCCGACAGACCCAGATGATGGAGGAGATCTACACCTGGAGATGGAGAGAGAATAACTGTGAGCAACAGGGTAACAGAGGTTTGGCCAAGAACACTGCAAAAAATGCTGCTCTTACCCGAGTTTCTGCTGTTTCTAGTTCAAATATGTCAAAATTCTTAAATCAAGCAGCATTTACTAGACAAGTCAGAAATAATGAGCCAAAATGAGGTGAGTTTCTCCCCAAAACAAGCTGAATAATCGGCCAATGGGGGAAGCAGAATAATCTTATTTCAAAGCAAACTTAATATTACTTTACTTATCCCACTGTTAGATTATTTTATTGATTAAAGAACTTTTAGATGCCTCACAGCAAGAAGGTCTCTGGTTCAAGTCCCAGCTGGGTCAGTTGGTGTTCTGTGTGGAGTTTGCATGTTTCTCCCCATGTTGGTGTGGGTTTCCTCCGGGTGCTCCGGTTTCCCCCACAGTCCAAACCAACGCAATCTCACGGCAATTCGTAACTTTTTGATTTAGTGGCTAATTCGAATTAATTCGTATGATCCGATTCATACAAATTAGTACGATTTGCTCATCACCCAATGACGGTTGGGGTTAGGGGTGGAGTTAGGTGCCACGCCTCCTTTTTAAAATCGTACATTTTCGTAAGACTGAACTCGTACGAATTTGTTCAAATTAGCCACTAAACTGACAAAACGTAAAACACTTACGTTTCCTTGTGAGATCAGGCTGGTCCAAACACATGCGCTATAGGGGAATTGATTAACTAAATTGGCCGTAGTGTATTAGTATGGGTGTATCCCAGTACTGGATTGCAGCTGGGACATGATATTCAAGCATCTCATGTTTGTTCAAACCTTTGGGCTAAAGAATTAGTGACTAGATCATGAAGTATGGCTTCGTCTGGAATTGCATTCTTCTCTAATATATAGCATGTGGAAAACATTATTCGAGCTGAGCACTACTTCTGATTTCATAGTGTTTGATAACCAGCAGAAATACCCGGATGACCTACTACTCCCAGTGAGATGGTGTAGTGCACATCTAATATATGATCCGCTATCCTCTAATGCCAAGCTGGAGAATTCATGAATGGGAGTGAAGCAAACACAACTGATGTGGGTAGGTCAAGTGATCATGACAAATGGAGGATTTAGTATATCCGAATGCAGCAGGCACAATGATATTACGCAGCACCGTTAGCTAGTTACCTTGCTGAGGACTACTTTCAGGTGCTGCGTAAAGTTGTAAATAAGCGTATTCCCCAAAACACAAGGACTATTCATTTAAATAACATCACAGGAACTCATCAACAAGCAGACAATCGAATGAGAGATTTATCAACTAGCATCCTTTCAGTTCTCCAATTCCCTCACTCACTTTCATTCACTCCTCCAAGTGGACTAGCATAGTGAACAGGGAATGAGGGTATAGTGTGTGACTCAGACACAGCGGAGGATTAACTTGCTCCGGTGTGTTTGATGAAGGGTTAATAATGAACTCTGCAGTCCTGAAGCTGCTCAGCTCTTCCTTTAAATCTGTTAAGTGTTTAATGTGTCTGACAGTCATCATGAAGCAATGCAGAGCCTCTATAACACAAACCACACTAATGCTACCAACGTCCATGACATCACAGATTACCCATAAGCCTTTGCGCTTTCCCAGCATCTGCGGTCCAGATGAAGATGCGGAATGAGAGCCGGGGGTCTGCACACACACACACACACACACACACACACACACACACACACACACACACACACACACACACACACACACACACACACACACCACACACACACACACACACACACACACACACACACACACACACACACACACGTCTCTGCTCCCGCCTCGTCTCTCCGTGTAGATCAGTCTGTTATTCTGACATGTGTTCTGTGTCTCTGCACATGGCTGAGAGTTATTCAGTGCTATATCTGCTGGGTTTACACTACAGCTCTACAGTTCAGTCCAGGGGTGCGTTTCCCAAACAATGACGTAACTCACGGCTGAACTATCATAGTACGATGCATCGTCTGGGAAAAGAGCGATGTAGTGACGAGCGTTTTCCAAAACCTGTAGTTTCTCTGTCGCTGATCCATCACTGGAACCACGTTAGCTATAACGTAAAACATCGAAAAATAATTTTTTTAATCATTCCTATTTTAAATGTTGAAATGTTCTAAAGCAGAGGTGGGCAAACTACGGCCCGTGGGCCATATGCGGCCCGCTAAACTCTTTCATCCGGCCCGCAAGGGAGTTTTTAAAATGCTGCTTCTGAGTAATGGTTTGGTTTCAGAATTAGTAAATTAATGATGCAATACAAGTGAACACCATTTGATGGCAGTATTGCACGCGGTACAGTTAGCGCAACCAGTAGAATTAGAACACACTCTCGGATATTAAAAAGCACTCGACCGTTAATGACTGAAAAAATTAAAATTAAAATTGATTGTCATGTGTTTAAGGAAGAATGGACAACAAAATACTTCTACACCAATATCGGACAGAAAGCGCTATGTCTAATATGCCAAGAAAGCTGTTTTTAAAGACTACAACCTAAGTCGGCATTTTTCACGCAAACATTCAAATTATTTTTATTTTTATCAGACAATATCTTTCCTATTCTCCACTGTAAAAACTACATTGTTATTATTATTATTATATTTTATAAGGGATTATTTTATTGTTTGATGATGATTGCTAAGTAAATATAAATAGCAGTTGCAATTAATTTGACTTGTCAATTTGACTCAATAATAACTATTAAAGAAATGTGTGTTAATGTGACACGTTTCTGTCCGATATTACGTTCCATGCATACTGCCACCATAAATAAAAGTTATTTTTTGAAGGATTTGACATGTGGCCCTTCACTTGGTTTGCAAAACTTGATGTGGCCCTCGGGTCTAAAAAGTTTGCTCACCACTGTTCTAAATGAATAGGGCATAGGGGGGATAACCGGGAATAGAACACAGCCAGGAACTCTGCGTCTAACTACAGCTCCAGAGGTGTAGTTGCAAGTGCACAAGTTTGTGCTGCAGTTAGCGAATGTTCACTGGAACGACGGATTGGGGAAACACCAAATCAACAAACTATGTTTGTAACGTCGCAACTTGCAACCTTAGCTGGCTAACGATGGTTTTCAGAAACGCATCCCAGAACGAGTGATGATGTCTTACACACCCTACATACACTCCAATACGCCTTAAATATAGTCATCAAGGAGAGAAGGGGTCATGGTTTAGACACAGATAAAGTCTGCATGAAGCAGAAGATGCTGACGCTGTTAGGCTGCGTCTGAAATCGCCTACTACTTAGTGTGCACTACATTTGAATGAGTTTACTACATGACCTTTAGAAAAGTGTGTTCTTTATAGTATGAATGTTAGTATGAATGAAATTGGAACGTACTACATCAGCATGGGAAAGCTAGGTTGCTGCCAACAGGGGGCGCTCAACATGTGGTCTGTGTGGGTCCTAACGCCCCAGTATAGTGACGGGGACTCTATACTGCTCAGCGACCGCCGTCTTTCAGATGAGACCCTAAAGCGAGCTCCTGACTCTCTGTGCTCATTAATAACCCCAGGTAATCCCTTGGTAAAAGAGTAGGGGTTTAACCTCGGCATCCTGGCCAAATCCTGGCCATCAGCGCCTCCTAAACATCCCCATATCATCACTCTGTCTCCTCTCCACCAATCAGCTGGTGTGTGGTGTGTGCTCTGGTGCAATATGGCTGCTGTCTCCTCATCCAGGTGGATGCTGCACACTGGAGCTGGATGAGGAGATTCCCCCAGTGTGTAAAGCGCTCTGAGTGTCTAGAAAAGAGCTGTAGAAATGTAAGGAATTATTAGTAATTACTATCATTAGTCATGATCACGTGACCTGCCTTCCTGAATCTTCTCATGGTGCATTATGGGACAGAGTGGCATCCATTAGATGCCCACTACAGAATCTCACTGGCAGTAGGTCATCTGGGTACTTCTCGCATTCTGTTTTTACAATATGATGAATTCAGACACTACTCAGCACACATCCTGCTTGTCGCACTTCAAACTGAATATTGAGTAGGGGGCGGGGCTTTCTTTATGCATATCATTACCTCAGCAAACTAACAAAGTATGGGCATGGTTAAGATTACGGTGGGCGTGGCTGTGGATGACATGGGCGTGGTACACATCACACGCTTCACCTTTAAACACACATGATGAAGGTAAAGAGAGCGAGGGTCTGATGCAGTACAGCAGGTTTCTGATCTGGAGCAGCTCACACACACGCTCTGCTTCTGCTCGAAACTCTTCATTCCAGCAGACGACAGGACAAAGACAATAACAAATGCCCTGATGTTCTCACTTATTCTTCTGTGTGTGTGTGTGTGTGTGTGTGTGTGTGTGTGTGTGTGTGTGTGTGTGTGTTATGAGTGTAACACAGACTGTTTATGTGTCTCAGATGTTGTTATGCAGGCAGAGAGAGTTGTGCTGCACGCACATTCACACACTAACCCTTCTACACAGGACGAGTGTGGCAGGTCATGTGTGCTCACCGTGGAGGAGCTTTACAATATTACACAGATGCTCTAGTAGAAATGTGTATTAAATGTGTGTTCACTGTCACTACACTGCATGCTTATTGAATAACGGTTTAATAAAGAGGACAAGAGAGAGAGCTATTATTGAACGTACTCGACATATTGTGTCTACATATAAACGTGTGTGTGTGTGTGTGTGTAATTCTGTTTATTAGAGGTG